>CM035295.1:3628562-3694378 GCA_020226075.1 Hydropotes inermis | reverse complement strand
TACTATTGGAACAGAATTTTCATGGACACAGATGTAGACAATTCCTTTCTCTGTTTTAGCAAAGAAAACCAGAAAGCAAGACTCTTGCCTTGGTTCTTCATGGCCTCCACTTTAAACCTGTCTCCCTGGGATCTCCATATCGATGTGATGCTTGCCCACCATAGATAGAAGAGTTTGCTTAGAATTTCAAGCAGATCCATCTGTGCTTCTTTAATCGCCTTTTCTCCTTGGACACCTGACTGTTCTACCCACGTGAATCTAGGCCCGGGAGCTCAGAGCCTGCACATTAACCTAGAATTAGGCAATTGAGAAGTGTAATACAGTGTAATACAGCACCCCACTCAAATGCTGACTGTCTCATCCTACCCAGACAAGCAGAGTTAATAAACATGGGAAGATTTTATCAGAAACTCTTTTTCAATGTTGTTTTTAAAAGCCTCTGAAGAAACAAAGTTCATGTGATGACGTGAGCCTGAAACACCAGTGCTTTAAACTTCATGGCGGAATGGATTACCTGCCGCACCTTTCTCCCAAACTCTCGCCTTCATCTTGAGTTTATTGACTTGACATTCGGCTGTCTCTGCTCTTTCCTTAGCTTCATTCAACTCGTGTTGCTGCTTCTTATACTTGGAAAGGTATTGACTAGCTTCTGCTTCCTATAAAAATAAAAAATAAAACAAAGAAATCCCTGAGCCTATAGAGTCATATTTTTTCCTGCCCTGATGTGAGAAAGTTGAAAAGTGTGAGAAAGGAATCTAAACTTCTGAGTATTGAATGAAATATCATATTTTTGTATGATGTATATGGATTCACACTTCCTAGCAGGCACCAGATCCAATTTATAACATTTTTTTCCCCCGGAAATTGAGAACATAGTTGGCACTTTCCACCAACTGGATGTAGTCCAGCTCTCACAGATTTGGTATGTGACAGATTAACCATAATTTGTTTTGTAATCAATTTAACATCCTATTCAGGGTAGAGGGGGTTTGTCTTTACTGTTATAAGGCTTCTCTCATAACAGGCTGCTCTGTCCATGGGGTTTCCCAGGCAGGAACACTGGAGTGGTTTGCCATTTCCTGCTCCAGGGGATCTTCCCCACTCAGAGTTAGAACCCACGTCTCCTGCACTGACGTCTCCTGGATTCTTTCCCACTGAGCCACGTGAGAAGCCCCACAGGATGATTACCCAACCAAAATTTTCTATCTCTACATGACACCATGCTCCTATTTGCCTCATATCGTTTGGGTGTAAGCAAAGGTCAAGGGAGAGAGCTTTGGCTCCCTGAAGGGAAAAGTTGCACAAATTTTAACTATAGGTGATAATTCTAGCATACACATTAAAAAAAAAAAAAAAGCGGAGAATGAGCAAACTTTAAGCTGAGCTGGTCCTGTCTGACAAGCTGCTTGTTTAGCTCAGGGCCACGTATCTCCATTAATCAAATGTAAATGACTAGTAAATCCATGAGACTGCAGCTCAGGTACTTACCACTGCCTCGATTTGCTGCTTGTAAGTTTGTACTTTTAGCTGAAGACGATCCATCTGAGTCTGCATCCTGCTCATATTTTTCTTATCTTCCTCTACCTGCAAAGTACAGATTTGTATGTGAAGGTGATTTGAAGGATCCAGCAGTTTGCATTGGGTGTAGCCTCACATGAGGAAATGAGACTAAGGAAAATTCATTAAAGGCCATATGTAGAGCCATGATTTGAAAAATGAGTTTAACTCTACTCATCCCAACTTCCAAGAAATGAATAAACACAGCTCTGAGCAAGGACAGTCATTTCTCCTGATCTACCACAGAACTCCCAGCCTTTGTTAAAGTGGAAGTTAAAGCCACTAGTTTGAAATTTGGTCTTCAGCCTTCCCAGCCCAGCCAAACCACACCTGCCTGTAATTTCTCAGGGCCCACCTGCAGCGCCCCCATCCAACCAGTTCTTTTCTTGAACTTTCTAACTGACCCTTGGCTTTAGGTAATGGAACTATAAGAAAGACTAAGTTTACTGGAATTGTGGTATGGGCATTAGCAGAGATAGGAAAATTCCATAAGCTATCAGTTCAGTCCAGTCGCTCAGTCGTGTCCGACTCTTTGCAACCCCACGAATCGCAGCACGCCAGGCCTCCCTGTCCATCACCAATTCCTGGAGTTTAGTCAAACTTGTGTCCATCGAGTCGGTGATGCCATCCAGCCATCTCATCCTCTGTCGTCCCCTTCTCCTCCTGCCCCCAATCCCTCCCAGCATCGGGGCCTTTTCCAATGAGTCAGCTCTTTGCATGAGGTGGCAAAGTCCTGGAGTTTCAGCTTCAGCATCAGTCCTTCCATGAACACCCAGGACTGATCTCCTTCAGGATGGACTGGTTGGATCTCCTTGCAGTCCAAGGGGCCCTGTTTCGTGTGTTCTTACCGCTTCCATAGAAATCCAGGCTTGGGCTGGAAAAAGGAAACCCAGTGAGATAGTGTTTTTCAAACATCCTCTGTGAGGTTCTGGGTATTCTGAGGAGGAAGGAGGGAAGAGACAGACATGCAGGAAGGCTTTTACCACCCCCTTTTAACTAGAGTACTTCCACTTTGGAGCTGTTGAACTGCCCTGAAGAGAGTATTTAAACGGACTGATGGCTGAGATGAATGATTTAATGAAGACAAAGCCCTGCTGCTCAAACATCTTTCCTGGCTCCCTCTCACTTACTTATTCCATCAAGTATTAACTTTTCTGGTGCCTTTCATGGTTTCCCCACTTATCTCCCTCAGCCCCCCATAAACATCCTTCACGCCAACCAGGCTCATCTCCTATGCCCCCATAGGTATCCTGCCTGTTCCCTCCTTGCTAGGTTTAGTGTTTATCCCCCGGGACACAGCACAGAGGCAGCAGACAGAAATGCTCAGTTTCCTTGAAAGAGACCTATTTGCTTATCTTCGGAGCTGCGGCCTGAGGGGGCAGTCTTCTAGTCTAACACACATCTTCAGGGGCCAGGGGGGCCGGTGGCACTCTCTTCACACTCTGTCCGGGGCAGTCTTCTAGTCTAACACACATCTCCAGGGGCCAGGGGGCCGGTGGCACTGTCTTCACTCTGTCCTCCTCACTCTAGGTTTCTGGCGTCTCCTGGAAAGGAGCACATGTTTGGTGGCCCAGTTTTCATGGCTGCCACCCAGGGCCCATCCCTTGAAAGCTTGGCTCTGGTGGCCAGCAGGACTTACATTCCTGGGTCCTAGAGGACGGCAACCACCTCCTCCCCTCGGCAGTGGCAGCCGACTGAAGTGCCTGGGAAAGCCAGTGGCTGCCATCCTCACAGGCCCCGCCTGAGCTACCAGGATCTCTGAGAAAGGAGCTTCTGCACAGGTCTGGTGCACTGACTTTTGCAGCTGATGCCCAGAGGATAAATGTCTTCATACTCTGTCTCTGGGCTTGTGTTCAAGCCAGGGCTTGTGTTCACAGGTTCGATGAGATGATAGCAAACAAAGAGTTCTTAACTGGATAGCACCACAAGGATTGGAACAGACAGACAGAAATACATCTCCCAGTCATTCCCCGAAAGAGGTGTACCGGCATACTTTAAAAGCTCCTGCCTGAGGGTCTGGCCTCCAGTCAGCCCTGCATCTAAGTACTGACTGGGATCCTCCCCTTTGCAATATTATAGACAGTTTTTGAACACTCAACCAAGAGCCCTAAAAACAAAGAAGGCTGGTTGGACAGTCACAGAGATTTCAGAGACAACTAACAGCTAGGGCAGATTGAACAATAAAGATCTTCTCTTACATGAGACTATTCATTTAAGATTGGGAGAGTTGTTTCATCTAATGCATAAAAAACAACACAGATCAAAAAGTTGAAGAAACAAAGTAATATGCTCCAAATGAAGGGATAAGATAAAACCCCAGAAAAGGATAAGGGTAGATGATTTATGTATAAAAGGTTCAAAATAATGGTCATGAATCTGCTCACTCACCAAGCTCAGGAGAACAATGCATGAACAAAGTGAAAATTTCAACAAAAAGAAAATATAAAAAAGTACCAAGCAGAAATCACAGAGATAAATATCGGAACAAAAATTCCAATATAGGCATTCAACAGTAGACTAGATGAAGCAGAAGAAAGGCTCAGTGAACTTCAAGACAAGGCAGTGGAATTCATCCCATAAAAGTAGGGGGGAAGAAAAATGAGTAAAGACAGCTTAAAGGACTTACAGAATAACATCAGGTGTACCAGCATTTATATCACAAAGGTCTCAGAAGGAGAAGAGAGAAAGAGGCAGAAAAGTAAATTTTTAGGATACAAAATCATACAAAAATAAGTTGTATTTCTGTACACTAACACAAACTGTCAGAAATTAAGAAAACAACCCCATTGATAACTGCATCAAAAAGAATAAAATACTTAGGAATAAATTTAACCAAGGAGGGAAAGTGAAAAACGTGCATGCTGAAAGCTATATGTGTGTTGGGTGACCCAGGGATGAAAGAGCAGGTAACCAAGAAGGGTCTTGGAATGCGGGAATGGAAAAACCAGACCTTTATGGTCCCGCCCACCCCCATGTTGTAACTATTAACGGAAGCAGTATAACTTGTCTCCCCTCCTACCCCCTAGGGAGGAGGTATTTGCCTTACTCTCCCCCCTCCCAGTGTACATGCCTCATCCAATCAGCAAATGAGCCACAATATCCCATCCCACTCCTTGTACCCTGGGTATAAAAGTGGACTAAGGACCCCCATTCAACATCACTTTTCCCTCAAGCTGGCCCACTGCTCCAACAGCATCTCCCACTCTAACAAACTTTATTTCCCTCTCATTCTGTCTTATGTCTGGAAATCCTTTTCTAACCTGAGCCCTGAACACAACAATACAGCACTGATGAAAGAAACTGAAGAGGACACAAATCAGTGGAGAGCCATTTTGTGCTTGTGGTTTGGAAGAATTAATGTTAAAGTGTCCATAGTACCCTAAATCTACAAAGTCAATGCGATCAAATAGAATGGAACCACAAAAGGCCCTGGGAGTCAAAGTAATCTTGGGGAAGAACAACAAAGTGGAAGGCATCTTGCTTTCTGATGTCAAGCATATTACAAAGGTATAGTCACTGAAACAGTATGTATTGGAATAAAAACAGACATGTAGATCAACTGGACAGAATAAAGAGCCCAGATGTACTCATATATACATGGCAAATTAATGCAAAGGAGCCAGAATATATAATGGGGAAAAGACAGCTAGTTCTTCAATGAGGGGTGTTGGGAAAACTGGACAACCGCATGCAAAAAAGGAAATTTGACCATCTTATACCATCCATAAAAGTGAACTCACAATGGGGATAAAAACTTGAATCTAAGACCTGCAATCATAAGGTCATAAGGAAGACAACACAGAAGGTGAGTTCTGTAACATTTTTTGGTCTTGATGAATTTTTGTGACACCAAAGGCAGAGGCAGTAGAAGCGTAAGTAAATCAGTGAGGCTTTCTCTGCCTCAGGCCACTTGCTCGCCCTTTGATCTTTCCCAGGTGTTACCTCCCGTCAACCTCTCACACTTCTGACTCCACCCTGTCATCTGGTTCCTGGAGAGCCCACCTGAGACCAATTTTTTTTTCTTATCCCTAGAAATGAAGATACTTTGCCCATATTTAGATTCCTAAGGATTAAATAACACCTACACACAGGTCCCTGGATGTAGGAGGCAGACAACAGAAAAGCAGGGCAGGTAGCTGGGGGTGGGGGGAGGAAACCGTCTTCACCGCCTCTGAATAATACAGGCTCCTAATCCTATGTCCGGCTTTAGAGCATACATTTCTAGACACTGGAGACAGGAAAGCAGGATGCATTTCCAAATGCTAGACGGACACATGAGGGGCGATAAATCCTCAGTGGGGGACTGGCCATAAAACTCCTGTGGATGGAGTGACACTTGGCTCTCTTTTCCAATGCAGTATGATTTTCCAAGAGGGTTTTTTTCCTAGGAAAGAAAAACCCTATTTATACCCCTTTCAAATGGCATTTTACAATGGCACCTATGATGTCCTATCACAGAACACCCTGCCCCACAGTCCTGATGCCTAGTTTGATATTAAAGGAGGGCAGATGAACTGATTCAGCATCTACCTTGAATATTTCAAAACCAGGTACTGATATCAAGGAATACGGAGGGCTCTGTAATGTCGCTCTAAAGTGACAGGGTCTAGCCTGTTATCCTGTAATAAAAGGTGCTCATTAGGTGTTACCTGAGTTGATGGCAGAAAATCATTGCATAATTGAATAGATATACTCTAAGCATTGTGCAGACACTTGGAAAAAAATTAAGAAATACACTTCCATGCTAGTACAAGGGGAAGACGCACATTATTGCTATAAAGAAACAAAGATAAAAACACAATAGAATGCGATTGTATTCCTTGGGACAATGAAAACTAAAGAAAGTATAGCTTTAGTGCATTGTTGTATAATGAACCTGTTTACAGAAGAGAACTGTAAGAATAATCCATAGGAAAATAAAAAGAAAAAAGCAGACACAATTAACAAGCAGCGTTTTGCTTCCTCATGTTTTCTTATCCTTGCTCAAAAGAAGCGTAAAATAGCACATCTTTCACATTTCCCAGGCGTTTACTCCCTCCGCCGCACATACCATGGGCGCAGGCCCCAGGGGTTTCCATTATAATACCTAGCATGGTCTAAAGAAGTGTCTAATTCGCCTTAGGGAAGAACCACTTACTCAGCAAAGAAGAACTGTACAAATAGCTCATTTCATCTTAATTAGCCCAAGATGGTGCTTCTGAAGCACTCTGCTGTCTTAGCAATATTATCCTTCCTACTGCAGCGCAGGAACACTCTGACATCTCTGACACCAACCCAGCCTCGGGGGCCACCGTCAGGACTGGCAGGTCTCGCGTTGAGCGCTAAGTTGCTGTGAAGTGGGCACCTAGGGTGAGTTTGCCTCTCCACTGGAACAAGCTATCTTCTGCGGCAGAGAGGGCTAGAGAGTAACCGCTGGCATCTGTGTTTAACTGAAACACAGGCATCTGCTCTGTGCCAGGAGGGTGCTGGGCCCAGAGGAGTGAGCAAGACATGCTCTCATGGGATATGTGGTTTTCTCTGTTTGAAGAAAAGGTGAGACAAGCTGGGAAATGCAAACACAAGTGAAGGAGCAGATTGCTACTCTGATGCGTTAGTTACTGGTAGCAAGTTTGCCCACTTCTTTTCAATCATTTGTTTAGACATGAAAACAGTCAGAAAGCTGCAGGGGGCCTCTCAGCGTTTGCTGTATTTCCACCCAGCACCAACGCCAGAGAGAGTCCTCGGTGGCCTGGAGTGTTTGTGAGACCAGAAAATGAGGGTGAAAATGTCCCCTGCTCCAATTTAACTGGCGCCCCATGCAACCTGCTGGCAGAATCGCCACCCCAGGCTCCGCCAGTCACTTCATTTACACACTGTTCTCACTCAGCCTCTCACAGGAAGGCATCTTTCCCAAAGTGCTACAGACATTACGTGACAAAAACAAGGATAGTATAAATAGCTCTTCGCTTCTAATTGCAACTTGTCACTCACACTGTGCTTCCCAAGAGCTCGAAAGAGGGACCAGCCCAAACCAGTAATAGCAGAGGAGCTCTGGAAGGGCATGGTGTCTCCTGATGAGGGAGAGGAACGACGTGAGGAGAACTAGCGGAGACCTAGGGGGTGGTTTCAGGCTTGAAGGAGCACATCCGCCTGAGGCAGGATGCAGCCAGGCATGCAGGGAGCGGCTTCCCGGAGTACCTGATGGGTCAGCTCCTTGACGCACCGCTCAAGCCTGTGGGCTCCCCTCTGGGCCTCCGAGTTACGTCGGACTTCACTCTCCAGTTCAGCCTCCAGTTCACGAACCTGCAAGCAAACCATGGTCTCAGACGACAGGTGGACGGCCAGCAAGCCAGGAGGGCACTGCAGTGGCCAGCTGACACCATCACTTGGAACAGAGTGACACCGTCAAGGGAAGATGTGTTTACTCTGGTTCCTGGAGTGGTGGAGAAGAGCGAGCTCTCTGGGAAAACTGCCTCGCCAAGTGAGCTGGTCCAACTAGGTGAGCTCATAAAGGGACTGCTTAGACTCTGAAGGGTGTGAAAGGCTAATGCATGCAGAGATGGTAAGTATCCCCTCTTGGATTACAAAAGTACATCCACATGTGCGTGTTAGAAGGTACATAAGTGTATGCAGAGAATAAGCTATATGTAGCTCTCTTTAAGGATTCAGCCAATAGACTGCCTCATCTTTCTCCATGTTCAGCTCTGACTAAAGAAACCAGACCCTGAGCCTCCGTCACACATGTAACCCACAGCCCTGCTAGGTGGGAGAGCCGTAGCATAGATGAGCAGCCAGCCTGCAGCCTTATAGAATCACAGGATCAAGGCTAACATAAGATTCATTCAATGAATATGATGCCTCCTATACGCCAGGGATACAGCAGGGAACAAAACACAAAAATCTCTCCCCTCTGTAAGCATCCATTCTAATGAATGAAACACACCAAGCAAAGTAAAATATAGGTTACATTAGACGGTGCTAAGTGGAATGGAGAGAAACAAAGCAGGACACGGGGTAGGGGGTTGACAGGGAAGGGTGTCTTTCATCCGATTTTGGAATGAAACCAACTAAACAAGGTCCATTCAGAAGGCCTAACTTTCATCTCTCTATTTTCCTCCTATGCATAGTGTCTTTTATTCAGTTCAGTTCAGTCACTCAGTCGTCTCCGTCTCTTTGTGACCCGATGGACTGCAGCATGCCAGGCCTCCCTGTCCATCACCAGCTCCTGGAGTTTACTCAAACTCATGTACATAGAGTTGGTGATGCCATCTAACTATCACATTCTCTGTCATACCCTTCTTCTCCCACCTTCAATCTTTCCAAGCATCAGGGTCTTTGCAGATGAGTCAGTTATTCACATCAGGTGGCCAAAGCACTGGAGTTTCAGCTTCAGCATCAGTCCTTCCAATGAATATTCAAGGCTGATTTCCTTTAGGGTGGACTGGCTGGATCTCCTTGCAGTCCAAGGGACTAGTGGCTTTTATTAGTTTTCATTTTATCCTGCCACCAATTCTTTTTGAAAATATAGGCAGATGTGTGCATGTCTTCATATTTCCCTCTTTCTTGCACAGAAGGTTACATACTCTCCACATTCCCTGTGCCTTTATTATCACTGCACTACTAGGCGTGATCCCCAGGGCATTACAAAGCTCTTCCTCAGTCCTTCTTAATCAGTATGATCATACCATAAATGTGTACTGGTATTCCACTATATAGATATACCATAAATGTGCAATGGCAATACTTTCTCAGAGGCCCTTCTGAGGCATGAAAATCACAGTCAAATATTCTTTCCATCCTTATAGCATCTGTTGCATGACCTGTAAACTGTCACTGAAATTGATTCAGTAATTTTAAAAATCCTATTTTCAAGATAGGTCTTTCTAGTCTTCCTATCTTGAAGCTCCCTGAAGGCAGGTACTACATCAACTCTGTCAGTCCTCACTACATCTGCACTAATGTCCTTCTGGTCCTCGATCTACTTGTTTCTCTCTGCTTTCTCTGGCTGTTAGGATATGGGCATTCTCCATAGAGCAGATAATGGGAGCAGAGGCAGGGAAGCAAGCCTGAGAGAGAGTGCTGGAAACAGCGGGTCCCCTGGCTGTGGGGAGCCTAGTGCTGGGCGGGTGAAGCTGGGGGAGACACAGTCCAAGCAGGAAGGCGGGTTTCACCCACTCCAGGAAGAGTCCCGTTTGGTGGCCCTCAGTCAGGAAGAATGAATGGATTTCCTGAGATGTGACTCTCAGATGGCTGCAAGTGCCGCAAGCCAAAGTGAAGAGGCAGGCAGAACTACCTCATATGATATCCCAGGACGGTAAGGCCTTGAACTGGGAGTTGTCAAGACCCCACGATTACACAGGCAAACCCCTACCCTGGATTCTAGTTTCTGGACTTGCTTTCTGTTCCCCATTATGGCCGTCTGCTCAGCATCATCCAGCCTCTCTTGTAAGTCTTTAATTGTCTGCTCCATGTTCTTCCTCATCCTCTCCAAGTGGGCGTTGGTATCCTGCTCCTTCTTCAGTGCTTCTGACATGTTTGCTACCTAGAAAGGAAGGCAAGGGACTGAGATAATCTGGCGCCCAACAGAGCTGGACGTTTCTGTCCCTGTCTTCAGTTCCTGACGTGACTGAAGGCCAGGCCTCACCTCTGTACCTCATCTCTTCCCATCATGCTCTCCCTAACCTCCACGGTCCTCGAGTCTGGTCACCATAAGGCACTCAGGATAGCAGCGGCCACTGGAGGTCAGGGAGACGGGTGGTGGAAACAGACCAGAGGCGAAACACCACGTGAACATTATTACACAACATCTGTGTCCAAAGAGAGAGGGCCGACTGAGGGGAGAGTTTTTAACAGAGTGAAGCGCCAGGACGTGTCCTACGGCAGCACGCACCAGGAACGTGTGGAGTGCCTGGGAGAGCCTTTTCCACGCCTCACTTCCGTAATTCTGTGACTTGCAACTGCAAACAAGTTTAGGCTCTAGGAATCTGGCAGCAACTGATGCTCTCGGTGCCAATACTCTGGCACAAGGATGGTTAATTCTTGCAAAGCCTGCTCTCGGCTTTGACTGTGTATACAAGGGCTTGGTGTCTGCTGCCATTATTAAGAACTGTTTCATGAATCTCTCAGTGCCTTTAATGTAAGGACACTGCCCTCTCAGCCAAAGTTTCTCTATCAGGTTACCAACCATCTGCATAATTTAAGTGTGAGACGTCTGTGCAGATGGTGAGGGCAAAGAATGAATAATGGCGGTAACTCTGGGTTTTGCTATGTGGGGCTGGAGCTCAGAGCCGAAGTACTGGAGAATTAAGGCAGGGGAAGAGGTAGTGAGTTCATTTTTCAACATTGTCAAGAAGATCTTTTAAAGGTGAAGTTATGCAGATAGAGTCTTCCTAACGTGTGACTGCATAAATTTACCAAGCAGGAGCAAAAAGCTCTTTTTTTCCCCCTTCTATGTAGACTTTCATAAATGTTTGAAATGAACATATTATTTTTTCCTTGGCCAAACACTTTCAAGCTTTCTCACACCTCTTTTCCATCAGAAAGCAGAGTGTCTGCGTTGATACAAAATGGCTGAGTGCTAGGCATGCTTTCCCCATTCTTCTGGATTCTACAGTCACCGAGAGCTAGGATTTGGTGCAGGAGTTTTAACAACCCAAGTGCTTGATGATTCAGACATATACAGACATAAGGTTTTCCCTTCTTTTGAATTCTGAAATGACTAATGTAAAACCTAACTGAATATCTTGTCTCTTTGGTCCCCATATACTATTTAGCAAGAGGATCAGCTTTCGTTCTCAGGGCAAGCTCTGGGCCGCTGCATGTGTTTCTGCGTCCGACGTGGTATACAGAAGCACCTGATGGGGAAGCGGTGAGTGCAGGGTGAAGTCAAGCCCAGGCTCTGCTCGGCAGGCGCCGGGACCTGCAAGGCTGGGACCTGGACACACAGACTCTTCTCCCACCTCCCTCTTTCCATGGCCTTTTTTTTTTTTTTTTTTTTTTAGTACTGTCATCTGTTCGTCATGCCTCCTGGGGGAAATCTGCATCTATCTGAGTGGGTGTCCAGAGAGTATCCCTTTCAGTGCCCACAAAGGTACCGTCAAGGCTGGCAGTCAACCCTGATCTTGGTCTCATTCAGGAAAAGTACACCTATCAACAACTTTAAACTTGCAGATAAGAAAGGGACACCAATCCTGAAGGCCTTCCTCACCAACCCGATTCTGTTACTGAAGCAGCAATATGGGCTCTAAAAAAAAAAAATAAGTGAAATAAGCGTTCTTACCAGATCATCTTCATGAAGCCATTACAAGCCCCAGGAAAAACAGCTATGGGTAGGGAAACACAGGAAGAATTGTTTCTAGACACCAGATATATTGATTCACAAGTGGAAAGTGGTTTAACTCTTTTAAAAAGTCTCTTGCTTTCATAAGATTTTGCTTATGGCAATTCAGCTGCTGCTTTTCATTGTGTGGTTTGGGTGGAAGGGAGGAGTCGACTGGCCTAATTTCCAGAATGGGGGCAGAGAGGCAGAGGGGCCCGTTAACGCCCCCCCTGGCTATATGGAGAACCGGTGGGATCCTTTCTGGCTGCAGCCTGGCCCCTGCCCTTGGCCACCGCTCCTGTCAGCCCCGGAAGACAGGGAGCGAGCAGGCAGTCAGGGACCCACCTCGGTGGCCGCCTTCTTGGCCTCCTCCTCTGCATTCTGACACCCCTGCATCGCCTGCTCAGCTTCCTTCTGCATCCTGGCCACATCCACCTCCAGTTTCTTCTTCTGGCTGAGGAGACTCGTGTTCTAAGGAAAAGCAGCATCCTCATTAGGCAAGTTGAGATCAGTGGTGAAACGCAAGCTGGTCTGTTCAGGACAAGCCGCGTGAGGGGCTCCGGCCAGGAGGGCGTCTGCCTCTAGCCCGCCATACTCGGTGAAGCAGCGCTTCCAGGGCCGGCAGACCCCATCAGACTGGGTGCACGGGCTTTCGTCTATGCGTGGTCTACTACTGGAGAGATGGCAGCCCGAGTCCAAAAGAAGGGGTGGATCCAGACAACCTACGAGTCCCCAGCACGTGTCTGGTTTTCCCCTTGTGGAGGAGTATGTTTTTCTGCCTTTTGCTCCGTGATGTGGGAGGAAGCAAGTGTCCCAGAGTAGAAGTCAGGGTCAAAAGCAGACATCTGGAAAGCAGGGGTCTGGGAAATAAAAATGAGCTTCCTGCATGCTGCTCCGGGGGAAAAATCTTCCTCATCATCGACCTCCGTCTCTATCAATTCTGCGCTGATAGAGGGGGTGGGAAAAGCAATCTGATGGGCCTCACACCCGGCCCTTAGAGAGCTCCACCGCATGGGAGGGTTCCTCGTGTCCTTGGCTGGCGCTGCCCTAATCTCCTTCCTGGATGAGACACTAGAAACCGAACCGCCTTTTCGGTCTGTCTGTAGCACAGCCTTTCCGAGGGCGTGAAAGCTTAGCCGAGAGAATGTATTCAAACGGCAGAGCTGTCCTATTTTTAATTTCTCTTGTTTGTTCACTTTTCCTCTGGCTAGTGCCTCTCTCAGTGGCAAGATTAAACCTTGGAAACAGGAAGAGAGACATTCCAGCCGCACAGCTTCTGTCCTGCCTCCTCAATGGCGGCAAGCATCTTTGTCAAGGTTGCTATCCTCGGTCCTCGTCGGGAGCCAGGCTCTAGGTGCCGAGACTCCTGCTGCCTGGGGTGCAGCCCAGGGGATGGGGGTGAGGGCACTTCCTGGAGTTTGTCAGGAGGCTCACTGCACAAAACTCCAGAGAAACTCTTTGTAAAGAAAGGGACAAGTGTAAATCTTGATTCATTTATACACAGAATCACTTAAAATCCACCAGGAAGTTGACGGCTAAAGTATTTTCAAGCTAAATGACTGTTTCTGTTTGGGAAGCAGAGGGTGAGGGAGGGCTGTGCAGAGGGCAAGCTAGATGGTCACAGCTCAGGTTTGAGAAAGGACACATGTAATCAGACAGGGATAACTTTGGACTCATATGTCTGGTCTGGGTTAGAGGTCTCTAAAATGCTCACTATATATCAATCAGAAGATAGCTGGTGTTCCCGGAATTGCAAGGGGTCCTGCTTGGCCAAGGTAGGACCTCACAAGGGAGAGGGGTCCTTGTGAGCCACAGATCACCTAGGTCAGAGCTGCACCAAGGGTAGCTTCTGGACTGGCAGCATCACCTGAAAACTCGCTTGATTCCCCCTATAGCAGAGATTCTGCAGTGGGTCTGGGGTGAGGCCTGAAAATGTACATTTTTGTGTTATTTGCTCTTATACACATAAAGCTTCAGAAGCCCTGCTCTGGAGATCAAGTCTCTGTGGCCTAATTTTCTTTTTTGCCCAGATCTAGCTCCTCCTCTCTATTTCTGCTTTTGCTCTGGTTGATGCCCTCATCTCTCTCTAGGCTAGAGCTTTATCATCATATGGAGATCCACTGGTGCATCATCAGTTATAACCATGCATGGCAAATGATTTGTTACCAATAGCTATTAAGTACTACAGATACTGAATGACTTACTTTTAAAAAAATTCAATATTCTACTTTATAACACTTCTACTCATTTTATTTATTTACGCTTTCCTGAGAAAGAAAATACTGAAGTGAGTTAGCCTGTTGGGAATTATGCACAGCCTATGGCCTGTTTTATACACGTGGTATCCTAATAGGATCGTGTCATGCACATGGACACAAAGTCAGACTGTCCGCACAAACTCAATGCAGTGCCTTCCAGTGGGTGCATCTTTGGCTTATACTTCCTCTTATCCAGCGTTTCTCAGTTACAGTGGGCATTCTGGGAAGGGTAATTCTTTGTGATAGCGGATTACCTGTATTTTGCAGGAGCATTAGTATCTTTGGAACTAAGTGGTGCTTCCCAGTCACTATGACAACCACAGTGATCCCACAGATGTTTCTAAATAGCCTCGAGCATGGCACATCTGCCCCTGGCTGCATTAATCCATCCTTCCCAGCATTCATCAGAGTAATCTTCTGAAGATGCAAATCTAGTAACTTTGCTCCCAGTTACTCACAATTCTGCAGCAGACTTCAAACTCCATCAGTTTCCAAATCAAGTCCGTGGTGACCTGTGTCTGTCTGCCTCTCCCTTAGCGTCAATTCTGCTGATTCTCCCACCTGACCCCCACCGTAAGCTGTAGTACATACATCAACTTTTCTTAACATCCTAAATCCCTTCCTCTCCACATGCCTCTGCCCTTGACTCTTCTCTCTACTTGGCTGACTTCTTACGTGTCCTTCGCAGCTCAGATGGAGCAGACTGTGCATCTCCCTGACGTTCAGGGTCGTCAGGGAAGGCTTTCTATAGGGCTCTCCTGGCAGTGCACTTCAGCTTGTTTACTTAGAGCTTCATGCTTTTAGGAAGATGGAGATATTCTGCATCTATCTATACTATGTTCTACTGGGCTTCCCCAGTGGCTCAGTGGTTAAGAATCCACCAATGCAGGAGACCCGGATGTGATCCCTGGGTCAGGAAGCTCCCCTGGAGAAGAGAATGGCTACCCACTCCAGTATTCTTACTGGGAAAACCCCATAGACAGAGAGGAGCCTGGTGGGCTACAGTCCATGGGGTCGCAAAAGAGTCGGACGTGACTGAGTGACTGACCAATACCATGTACGCCTGTCTAGGTCACGGTGGATGCGCTAAAAATGTTTACTGAATGGCCCTTTACTATATGCATGTGTTTAACCACCATGGTTTCTCCTGATTCCACAAGAATAGTAAAAATTCAAAGAACTCTTGTTTTGTGTCACTTACAGAACCTTCCACGAGAAGCCAGAGTCCTGACAACTCATTAAAACTGTCAGGAGCCACTCAGAATTGTCTGAAATCTCTTGGCTCTTAGGCAGCTTTTTTTTTTTTTTTTTTTTTTGAATCCTGGGATTCTCAGGGAACACATGGCATAGAGGGATAAACAGGGGTAAATGACTCTGGAACACTAGTGAATGTTCCCCTCTCACTCTCTCCCAGCATCCCAGCTGTGAGTGTCCTGACAGTTCATTCTTCTGACAGGGCTTAATGTTATGGGTCAAACTGTGTCCCTCCCCACAAGAAACATAGGTTGAAGTCCTAACCACTAGTTCTCAGAATATGACCTTACTCGGAAACAGGGTCCTTATGGAGGCAATCAAGTTACATCGAGGTCAGTCATGCCCAACCCTTTGTGACCCCACGGACTGTAGCCTACTAGGCTCCTCCTCATGGGACTTTCCAGGCAGGAATACTGGAGTGGGTTGCCATACCCTCAGGAGATCCTCCCGACCCAGGGTGGGTCCTAATCTGATTGATGTCCTCATAAAAATTTGGAAATTTGGACAATGACAGATACAGAGGGAAAATGATGTTGAAACAGAAAATGCCATATGAAGGCAGAGAACTGGGGTGACGTATCTGCAAGCTAAGGAGCGCCAAAGATTGCCAGTAAACCACCAGAAGCTGGGAAAGGCAAGGAAGGATTCCCCTACAAGATTCAGGGGGAGTGCGTCCCTGCCAACGCCTTGATTTCAGACGTCTAGCCTTGAGAACTGTGAGAGGTTACATTTCTGTTGTTTTAAGCCCCTCCGCTTGTGGAGGGCCCCTTGCATTTGGGGATGAATGAAGGGTGCGGCCACCACTCTGCCAAAGGCTCTGCCTGTCTCACCAGACACCCCCACGGCTCCATGTGGCAAGTGCGTGTGGTTCAAGACCAAGGCTGACTGTGTGGAAACCGCTGCCTCCAACCAGCTGAGGCGGCTAATGGGGAGTTTATGGTCCCACCTGGACATGGAAAAGGTTGATTTTTTCCGTGGCTTCCAGGAGCTCCTCCTCTGCCAGCCTGCGACTGCGCTCTGTCTGCTCCTGCAAGGACCTTAGCTCCTCGACTTCAGCCTGGAGGAGAGCATTGCGCCGCTCCGCCACCGCCACCTGCTCCTTCAGCTCGCCGTTCAGGCGTGTGCCGTCATCCACCTGCAACTTCAGGTCCTGGAGAGAAAACTCGGGCTGGGCATGGGTGCCTGAGAGTTCGGTGTGCATGCTCGACAAAGTTAAACGTAACACAAACCAGGTAAACCCAAGCACACAGCAATGCCAGCCAACTGAATGTAAGGTCTCCTGGAGGACTAGATTTGGTGTCCTCACTTTTACTGTTGAACACAACCTGTGACCTGGCTTGCTCCCACAAGCAGCGGCGTCCCTGCCTCATCCCCATGTGACAATTGAAAGTACCTTGATCTGGGTCTGGAGCTGGCCCAGGGACTTGGTGGCCTCTGATGCCTGCCGGCTGGCACAGCCAAGCTGCAGCTCCATCTCAGTGAGGTCCCCTTCCATGCCCCTCTTCAGCCGGGCAGCCTCCATTCTGCAACGAGCTTCGGAATCCAGACTTGACTGCAGGGAGTCAATAGCACTCTGATGCTTCCTCCTGATTTTAGAATAACATTCAGGGGGAGAATCATGCACCCAGGTTGAGAAAGCGTACCTGCTCTGTACACACAATAGTTTAGGAATCAGAGAAAAACTTAAAATTCAAGACAGATTGTATGTAATTAACAGAATGAGTCTAGAGGGTCTTCATTTGGAAACCAGGGAGGTTGAAGGCTTAGGTCAGTGAGCATTTGTACATTGTATCAGAACAACTGTTTCCCACGTCAACTCCCCCCCAAAATCAAGAAAATCACTAGGGGACTTCCCTGGTGGCTCAGCGGCAGAGAGTCTGCCTGTCAATGCAGGAGACACAGGTTCGATCCCTGGGCTGGCAGGATCCCACGTGCTGCAGAGGCACCAAGCCTGTGCACCACAGTTGAGCCTGAGCCCTACAGTCCACGGGCCGCCTCTGCCGATGCCCACGTGTCCTGCAGCCCACGCTCCACAAGAGAAGCCACCACAGTGCGAAGCCTGCACCCCATGCCCAGAGAGCAGTCCCCACTCGCCGCAACTAGACAAAAAGCAGGGGAGACCCAGCATAGCCAAAAAGAAAAATAAGTAAGGTTTAAAGGAGAAAAGCACTAGGGTCTTTTTGAGATTCCGGTGGGACAGACTTTGCCTTGTCTAAGACCTCCTCAAGGACAGTCTGAGGCAAATATCTGTATTCCCTATAGTGGCTAACATTGAAGGAAGGCTGCTCTTTCAGATGGGCATAATATTCAACACTTTCAGCGGTGAAACATGTTTGAAGACAGCAAGAAACAGTCATCCAGGTTGAAACAAGTCCTGCACCAGCCATCCTGCCCTAGTGGCCTGTGGCGCCTGATTCTCCTAGAATAGCATGGCTATCTTTCCCCAGGAGTTTGGGCATGCAACCAAGGACAGGCTGAGAAAACCAACCGCGTGTAATACTGAATTACTTCGGCAACACGCCTTTATAACATCCATGCTGAAACCATTTTCACAAAGTGCCACAAGCTTACACAATAGATGTGTGTTCAGGAAGACAAAGTACGGGGAACCCAGAGGAATAATTTCCCAACCCTCTTGCAGAAAGTCTGGGACCATGTGACTGAATTCTGACCAGTAGATAGGGGCTAAAGTGTTTCCAAGCCTCACACATACAGCTTGTTACTCATCATCCCGCGCTCTCTCTTTCCCGCCAATGGCAAACTTGCCGGCCACACATGGACCATCTGGCATCAAAAGATGGAAGGAACCTGAGTTCTTGAATGACTTGGAAGAATAGTGGCCCGCTCTCCATCCTACCCTACCTTGGGGTAAAATACACCTTTAAGTCATTGAGCTTGGGTGGTTGTGAGTTAGGACGGCATAACTGTTGTAACTAACACAGGCCCTGTCAAGCTCACCCTATGAAGCAGGGCCTGAAACTGGACAGACAAGACAAGACATACTCATAGAGCCTATCAGCCCAAATAGCAGACACATAGTGATTTTGAGTCAGAATTAGGTTCCACACTGAGTTATCGCTGAGCCTGTGTTCTAAGCTTCGAGGCCAATCAGGAAGACACAGCCTGCAAGAGGAGTGAGTGTGGTCAGTTTCCAACCAGGCGACAGATGGAGGTGCCGCTCTGCACCCCATTGATGGAGGGGGCGTTCAGAAGTAACTATGCAAACGTATGAGAAAAAGCTTCCTAGTCCCAGAGCCCAGAATGAGCACATCTCTGCCTCCTCACGCTGTGCTCAGCCTCTCCTGCCTGCCCTGAGGTCCTGGGCTACTGTTTGGCTGCCAGACGAGGATCCCACAGGGATGCCAGCACATAAAGTCACTGGAGACTATTATGACTGAACTGTATCTCTCTCCCCACCCCAACCAAACTCATATGTTGAAGCCCGAAATGCCAGTACCTCAGAATGTGAGTGTATTTGGAGACAGGGCCTTTAAAGAGGTGATTAAGTTAAATGAGGCCCTTGGGGTGGTCCTAATCCAATCTGCCTGATGTCCTTAGAAGAACAGAAAACATAGACACAGACGAAAACTTTAGGGATGGGTGTGCACAGAGGAAAGAAAATGTGAGGATCCAGCAAACCAAGGACAGAGGTCTCAGGGGGAACATCTTGATCTTGAACCTCCAACCTGCAGAAATGCGAGAAAATAAATGTCTGCTATTTAAGCCCCCCAGTCTATTTTGTTACGGCAGCCCTGGCCCACAAGTACCATAGGGACACACACTCAACACCACGGGAAGCTCGGAGACGCTGCTCGGTCTCACCCAAGGAAACGCGTTTTTGCTGAACTGACTCTACTTAGGCAGGAACGCTAAAGCATCACTAGGCTGGTGTCAAAATCCTCTGTACAGAGACACAATCTACTTAAGCAGACAAAATGGATGTTTCAACTGTACTTTTTCCACAGTTGTTTATGCACTTTCATGTACCTACAGACAAGTAGAAAGTGCTACAGTTTGAGAGGCTTCTATATAATACAGGCCTGGAGAATTGCCACTAAACAACCAGCACATTCCACGCAGAGTCAAGAAATCTTTCAAATGAAAACTCCTCAAATACATTTATTTTTAAAGAAAAATGAAACAGTCAGGACCAAGGCAATATGGTAAAAGTTCCTTTTTTCCCCAAAAATGTGAAATATAATTTGAGGAAAGAAAACAAATGCAAACAAAATCAGAATAAAAAAATTTGAAAAAGCTAAGGTTTTAAACTGTCAATTCAATCAGTAATATTTTTCTCTTGCAACATTTCTTATCTGTATCACAGAAATGAAAGATTTTCCTTAATTCTAATACATATAATTCAGTCTTAAAATGATTAACAAGATATTTTGCTAACTAAATGCCATGCCTGAGTTTGAGATCCTACATCTTGAAGTTGTGCTAAAATATTTTACTTAGACATGAGAAGAAATTTAAGCATATTCTTCTGGAAGAGACTCAGACAATAAAAGAAATTAAGTTGGATAGTGCATATAGATGAAGACCATGTGGCAAAGTTCGGTATTACTGAGTTCAGAGGAGTGAACCATATGGAAGGAAAAGATGATGGATCATTACTAGGAACCTGAGGCCACAGGCCAGGGGTGAGCTAACTATGGGCTCTGAGCCAAATTTGGCCATGTCACTTGATCTCTTATCATCTGTGGCTGCTTTCAAGCCGCAGTTGCAGACTTAAGTAGCTGCAACTGAGACTGTATGGTTCACACAGCCAAAATACTTACCATCTGATGCCATAGAGAAAAAGCTTGCCCAACCCTTCCCTAGAAGATCAAAGCAAAGCAAACAAATGCATTTTGATAGTGTAGGGAATTTTGGTGCCTCACTCCCCAAAATCCCTTCCCCAGCATCTCTCTGGGTGTGTCTGGGAAGAGCAGAATGCACGAGCCCGTTTTGGTCCACTGAGAAGCCCCCACACATTTCAGCATTTTCATGAATACCCTGAGTCAGGACGGGGATGCACACAGCCAGTGGCCCTGCAAGATTCAGGACACACCCAACTAATTTCCAGCCCCGGCTGGGGCCTTGCAGCAGAGCCTGACTTAGACGGCAGCCACAGCCGCCAGCTGGCCTTCAAGCTGGCCGTGGACATCACTCTTGCTTTCCTGGTAGAGGAGGGAGAGGATCAAAGCCCCCGCTTCCATCAGTGGCTGCATTATCACCTCGCTAACTCTAGCTCTGCTACTTACAACATCTGTAAGGAAACAAAAAAGCCCCGTCGATTCATAAAAGTTTGGGAAGCCCTATCTAGAGAGGCAGGCACCGCATGTCGCCAGCATGAAGTGCTCGAAAACTATGGAACAAGTGAGACATACAACCCACATAGGAGCCACTCCTTCTTCCACCCCAACAGGCTTCCAGCCGGGCTGACGCCGGAGCAGCCCTCACCTAATGGAAGAGGCGCGGGCCAGGAGGCAGAGTGAGTTACCAGAGTGTGCAGCTCTACCAAGGTTTTTATCTTCGCCTCTGAGTCTCTCTGGGTGCTCCTGGCCCCTTCAGCATCCTGAGTCCTGTGTCCCAGGCCTCCTTCAGTCTCCATGGAGTTATCCACGGATTATGCGAAATATTGAGCCTCATCTCTTCCTCAGGCAGTATTTCCCCTGGGCTCTAGATTTTACCTGGCTTATCCTTGATCGCTCAAAATCCTAGGTTTTGCTAGTATTTCCCCCTGGTGTTCTCTTCCGTTTCCTTAAGATCCCCTCCGCTCCTAGCCCTGAGGTCAGATTAGACCCTCTGATGAAACCAAGGGTTTCTGATCCAGTCTCCACTGGCATGGGGCACTCAGACAGACACGGTCTACAAGGTACTTGTGACATTTTGTTAAGATGTACTCATCTTTCCTTTCCGGATGTACCTGTTACAGTTATTATGAATCATTAACTAAAACTCAGGAAGAGCTCACTCCTCCCTCCAGCCTGCCCCTCTTTTTTCAGCCCATTGACAGCTTCTGCCTCATCTCCAATTCTTTCTTCTCCCAGCCCTGTTTGGATCTCCTGCTTCCTTTGCACTAAAATTATTATAATTGGTGAACCGCTCTCTCTATGACATTCAGAGGTACCTGACAAGACGCAGACTCTCTGAGGATTCATTTTTTCTTAGCTGGGTTTATTAATAGGCACAGGTTTGACGTTACCTGAAACAAGTTTTTTTTTTTTTTTTTTTAATGGTACAAGGAGACATTCATTTTTGTTCCTCGTGGAAGGAACTAGGGCAAATATCAAGGTCCAATGTTTTTGCCCTTTATCAAAAAAAGTCTTTTAGGCACAGCCTCTTAAGTAGACCAGATTTCATCCCCACTGTTAGTCCTATAGAGGAAAGTGCCGGTGAGTGAGAGCAAAGATAACTCAAAGCGCAGAGCACCAAATTGGGCTTGACACCCTCATTAAAAAGATGACCCCCATGGGAGTTTTGTCTGAAGATGGGCTATGGGGAAGAGGCAGTTTAACTGAACATGGTAACCTTTCTCTTAATGGTTTAACAAACATGTTGAAAGCAAATTGCCAGTTGAACCTCAGATTCAAAAATGCTTTTCCTTGCTGACATATGGCACTGACTTAAGGGAACAGATCAGATGGATAATACAATCATAGCTAATTCCATGTGTTTATAATGGTGCCTTTGATCTACAGAGTGTGAAGTGCTTTGCCAACATTGGCTTACTGATCTTGCTCACCACCTTCTGTGACATGGATGGGGCTGCTTTCATCCCCTCACTTCACTGAGAAGCTAAGAAGTGAGATGTCTAAAATCATCAGCTTGTTATGGGAAGCTAAGAAAAGATCCTGCAACCCAGGATTCCTATTTAATTCAGTTTCCTGACTATTAAGACTCAGCTGCTTCAAGAGGGATTCAATAAGCAGCTTAGCTCTTGGTCTCAGCCCCTCTCCAAACGAATGGCTACAGGTACAGGCGGGGGGAGGTGGAAACTTCACTCTGATCTGACATTAATTCTGACGTCCAGCATCACTTTTGTTTTGGTTCTTTTCCTTCACTGTTCAGCATTATCAGTCAGTATCTTGAATACTCAAGAAAGAAGCATGTTGTTGGGAGACCCAGGCAGTATACACAGTCCTTGTCCACATACTTTGGCTTTTTTTTTTTTTAGTGTATTATCTTGAGTTTTGTATGCAAGCAGAAGCTGCTTGAATAAGAAAATCACAAACATGAATAGTAATCATGTTAGAGGTATTCCTTTATCCTAACAGTGCTGTGCTGACTAGCAACAGTCTAGGGTTGGGTCAGACCAGCTGTCTCCCCGCTAATATTTCAACGAAGGTTGTAAAAGTAGCCATACACAATGAATCCTTGTTCAGCTAAGGATGCTGAAATATGTAACTGTTGCTCATCAAAATAACTGTACATACCTAAAAGTTTCCATTTCTTCATCTTTCTCTGAAAGCTTCCTCTCAAGTTCCGCTTTAGTTTCCGAGAGTTCAAGCTGCAAACGAAGAACCTTGCTTTCATGACGCTCCTGAACTCCCTGAAATACACAAATAAAAAGCAATAAATCAAGCCCACTTTTGGACAAAAGTATTTTTTTCTCTAAATATATGTCACTAATGGAGCTCTCTTTAGAGTTGTTAGGAATAATCAAAGTTCAAATCAGGTCCCTAAAGAGTGGAACAGGATGAGAGACAAGTGATTACGTTTCTCTGTCATATTACTTATAGCTCTGACATTCGGAGGACTTTCAGCTGTAATTCAAGAACTAGAATCTCAAACATTTTTTTAAAATACAAATTTTCAATCTTGTCTGTGACTACCTTTCAATTTTTAAATGTATTACTCTAGACTTTTTTTTAGTGGTTCCATCTTTAGGGTGAATCAATAAAAGTATAAAAGCTAAAACAAGGAAGGTGATAACTCCTACCTGGAAACTTCAATTTTGAACATCACAGAGGGACAGAGAAAAAGTTGAAAGCATTCAGGGAGCAAGAAACAGGAAAGTGCTCAGATAAAGGAAACTGGGGTATACCTGACACATGATGCTTGGTGTGAGCCATTATTATCATAACTATGACTTCAAATGGATTGCTCTGACGGGCAGGGAGGTCTCCTGCTCCTTGGAATGTTAAATATAGGCAAGGCAATTACTTCCAGGAATGTAATAGAGGTGTTTCAAGTTGAAGAGGGTAGGTCTGATTAAATTTGAAAGTCTGTTCCATAGGTAAAATTTCATATAGAAGAAATAAACAGAACACTTGGAGATGACAGAGGGGGATGCTTATACAGGGGACAAGAGGTGACAACAATCTGTTGGTCAGTTAACCACCGGCAGACAGTCCTGAGGGGAGAAGTCACTTTTACAGCCTCTTCTGCGGAGTGCTCAGCACATGATATCGAAAGTGGAAAGTAAAACCAAGTAGCAGTTTCAAAATAAAAATAAGAAAGATGTTGGGAATTTAATATGGCTTACAGCCTTGCTGCTGTTCTCTCAATGCTAACTTCAATATAAAAGAAAAATTTAAAAACGCTTGGATAGCAATTTCCTCTGAGGGAATGGTGCCCTTCCTTCCAGGGGAAACAGTCACCTCTAACCCTTTTGAAGGCACTGAGAAAGTGAATCTTTGAAGGTGACCTGCGATAGTCTGAGCTTTGTGACTTCAAAAATAAATCTGATAATGTTTTTCATTAAGGCTCACCCAGAAAAATAACCCAGTCTTACATGTCCAAGTTGATGAAGTATTCATGGGTGCAGGTGAAGACAAAACTTGAGAAAATGTGAATAGAATATAACGCCATCTAGTGCTACTAAATGGCATGAACGCTGTGGCCTGAATGATCTCCCTTCATTGTGCCAATTTAATGAAAAAGACTTCTACATGTCATATAGGACTAAAATTAACCCTGCCCTCATAGCTCTCATTGGCTTCTCATGTTGCTTGAAATTTCTACTGTAAAAGTTAGTTTTGGGGGTTGAGGTAGTGGCGTTAGAAAGTTCCTAGCCAAGGTGGCTGGAGAACCAAAGGAAACAAGTAAATCAAATTTCAACTGCTTTATCAGGAGACACCACCCTGACAGCTGGAAGGATTCTACACAAAATGTAGATCTCAGAAAACAATTTGCGTAAAGAGGCAAGTGCTCTGTCAAGAGCCATCCAGCTGACATCTCTGCCTGGCAGAGTTCTTACAGAAATGTGACAGTGAGATAAACTGACATTGCTTGACATAGAGCAATCCTTTGGGGTCTCATTTTTTCATTACAGCACCTTTCGAAAGGCCTGCACCTGAAACTGGCTGCTATGTCTTTTTTTAAACTGATGGTCTCTGTTGGAAGGTAAGCGGATGAGGCCTGCATTTTTTTTTTTTATTGTAGTGGTTTTGTCATACATTGAAATCAATTAGCCATGGATTTACATGTGTTCCCCATCCCGATCCCCCCTCCCACCTCCCCCTCCACCCGATCCCTCTAGGTCTTCCCAGTGCACCAGGTCCGAGCGCTTGTCTCATGCATCCAACCTGGGCTGGTGATCTGTTTCACCCTAGATAATATACATGTTTCGATGCTGTTCTCTTGAAACACCCCACCCTCGCCTTCTCCCACAGAGTCCAAAAGTCTGTTCTGTACATCTGTGTCTCTTTTTCTGTTTTGCATTCAGGGTTATCATTACCATCTTTCTAAATTCCATATATATGTGTTAGTCTATTGTAATGGTCTTTATCTTTCTGGCTTACTTCACTCTGTATAATGGGCTCCAGTTTCGTCCATCTCATTAGAACTGATTCAAATGAATTCTTTTTAATGGCTGAGTAATATTCCATGGTGTATATGTACCACAACTTCCTTATCCATTCGTCTGCTGATGGGCATCTAGGTTGCTTCCATGTCCTGGCTATGATAAACAGTGCTGCGATGAACATTGGGGTGCACGTGTCTCTTTCAGATCTGGTTTCCTTGGTGTGTATGCCCAGGAGTGGGATTGCTGGGTCATATGGCAGTTCCATTTCCAGTTTTTAAAGGAATCTCCACCCTGTTCTCCATAGCGGCTGTGCTAGTTTGCATTCCCACCAACAGTGTAAGAGGGATCCCTTTTCTCCACGCCCTCTCCAGCATTTATTGCTTGTAGACGTTTGGATAGCAGCCATCCTGACTGGCGTGTAATGGTACCTCACTGTAGCTTTGACTTGCGTTTCTCTGATAACGAGTGATGTTGGGCATCTTTTCATGTGTTTGTTAGCCATCTGCATGTCTCCCTGCATTTTCAATGCTCCCTCCGCTTGGTCAAGGGTGGGTCAAGAAAATGCAATTCAGCTGTGAGAACAGAAGCTCTGCGGCCCTGTGAACTACTTAGTGACCGCGACAGGGCAGCTTCCTTCCGAGTTCAGCCTCTTTGGCAAAAACGTTTTCTCGGGGGTCCTCTCAATCACTAGCTAGCACGTGCCTGGGGATACCGGATATTCTTCCTGAACTTTTAATCCATAACACTGAGAACACTGCTATCACACAATCTGCACAAAGATGCGCTTTCAGCAACAAATGAGAACAAAGCAAATGAGAGCACTGCTTTGAGTTCATTTTTAAAACTACTCAAAAGATTTTTTTGGGGAAAAAAAAAGGTTTTGACTGATTTCATTTAAAGAGAGGGTCAGGTATGAGGATATTTAGTTATGAAACATCCAACAAATATTTGTTGAACTTCTCCTATACACCAGGCAATGTTCTAGTCCAGTGCCTCTCAAATGTTAGGGTAAATATGAACCACCCAGGAATCTTGTTTAAATGCAGATTCTGATTCAACAGAGCTGGAGAGAGGGCTGAGAGTCTGAATTTCTAATAAGCTCCCCAGTGATGCCCATGCGACTGGTACCCAGGCCACATTCAGAGCAGCGAGGGCCTAGGTACTGGGGAAAAGTCAGGGAACAAGATACACATGATTCCTGTTTTCCTTACAGTCAAGAGTCTTCATCACAATTGTTTATCCTCTTCTCTGAGCCTCAATTTCCTCATTTACACAACGAGAACAACAGTCTGCTAGGGTGATTACATAAAATAGCGCATTCAAAGCACTTGGCATAGTTCCAAGCGTGCAGTTAAGCCTTAAGTGCCATTGTGTCGGGGGGTACTAGAATGCAGATCTTCTGCACTGCCAAGGTGATAAAAGCCTTCTTTGCTCCCCAGAGGTAATACCTCAGCCTCTTCCAGCGCCATCTGAACCTCAGTCTTTTCTTGTTCAATCTGTTTCTTGACCTTTTCCATTTTACTTAAGTTCTTCTTTCCTTCTCTCACCTGATTTGTCAGATTAGAAATCTCCTCTGGAGAGAAAAGAAAGACAAAGTGAGTGAAAGGAACCAGTCTCAGACCCATGCTATCAGGTACAACAGACTGTTCTGGAAGGCTAGCCTGGACCCTGGTTCATGCCATCCTTGGTAACTTGATGACAAGGCCACTGCAGGCCCGGGGGGATCTTTGTTTGAATTGGAAAAAATGATACCTTTTCAATATACTCATTTAGAACCTGCCAGAAAGTTGTCTACAACCAGTGATGAGAACGGTGCTTCGTAGAGTATTTGCATCAAGCAATCTGTGCAACGGCACATGCCAACCCACCTGTCAGAGCCACACCAGCTATTGCCTGGTGGGGCTCTGGACACAGACCTGGAATCTCGGCTTCAGTGGAAGAGCTTGGCTATCAGCGCCGGTAATGGTGGCTGTTACGACAGCGGCGGCAGCCCCAGGATGGGAGCCCACAGCGCGTCACTGTCTCTCAGCAGCCAGCACATTAACTGCTCGTGCACACGAGCCTTTGACAGAGCAAGGCATCCAGAAGCGATAACCCCCCCCACCCACCCCCCACCGCCGCCGCACACTGTCGGTTCTGCCTTTTCAGTAAGGAAGCCTCTGGAACCTAAGAGGAGCAGAGCAGGGCCAAGTGCTCTGGGAATCACCCACAGTCCAGAGGCAGTGGAAGGCGTTCAAGAGCCCGACTGCTTCTCTGTCTCTGAGGATACCTAGCTTATGACAGGATGGGACAAGAATTTTTAAGTTACAAAACCATTAGACGATAATTCTCATGTGAATAACAGATTCTGGTCTGATATAGCCTGTCCAGAAGACGGGCTCCCAAGAGAAAACTCAAGGCGGTGATTCTCTACTCTTGATCACATCTTAGAATTACTTGGAAAGCTTCTGAAAAACAATTCTGCCCAAGCCCCACCCCAGACCAAGTGAGGTGTCCATTTGTATTTCTGGGAACTTACTGGAAATACAAATTCTCAGACCCCCTCCTAGACTTGCTGGATCAGAAACTCCGAGGGAGGGGCCTAGCCAACTGGGTTTTAACAAGCCCTCTGGGTGCTTCTGACACCATCAAAGTTTTCTAACTGTTCCAGCACCCCTCACAGCCCCAGCCAGTGAACTGATCATGGACTGTATAGATCAACAGAGAAAGCAGGTTTTATTTATGTCTCCGAAAGTAATGAACTTATTCCCAGGGCACCTCAGGATTATAACACATGTCACTGTTGGTGCTGCTATAAATTGGCAGCCCTCTTTGCAGGGCTGCTGGGCAGTATTTTAAAATTTAAAAATTCATTCCTTTAACCGAGCAATTTCATTTCTAGGACTTTAACCTACTGAAATATGTGTACATGTCCACAAATAAATGTACAGGGATGTACAATATAGAATTATTTATAATTGTGGAAAACCGCATCGAAAATGAATATGGTCTACTTAACTGTGTTAATTATCGTAAACACTCTGTTGCTAATAACAGTCATGTGGTAGGCTTCCAGGTACAGGCGAGGTGGCAAAGCCCATAGCTAGGTCTGTGTGTGTCAGTATCAGGCTGCCTGGGCTCGTCTCTGATTAGCTACTTAGCAAATGTGAATTTGGCCAAGTTCTTAACCTTAAATGACTCGATGTAATCAGCATTTTACAGATAGAGAAACTCATTGTTCTGAGACTTAAATAATGAATACTTGTATAAGGAACAGTGCCTGGAAGACAGGGTGGGCTTTTGAAGCATTTGTTAAATGAGAAAAAATATTAATAAATTTTTAAAAGGTACAGAATCATCTGCACTTTAAATAAAAAAAAAAAAACTTGCCTGCATATATGCATGGAAGATCTTGGTAAGGCTGGAGATAGAGATATAAAGAAATTCTTAATACGCTTACTTTACGGCAGGGAACTGGGGCTGAAGGTAGGAATGCAGTCTTATTTTTAGAACTCATTCAATGAAAATAGTATCTGTCGTTTAAAAACAAAATCCAAAGAAGTATTAAACCGGCCAAGTTCAGAGCGAGCAGGGCTGGGACGCCGAGCCGTCCGTGCCGGAGGCGGCCGCCGAGCGCACCCCCAGCCCCGGGGCGTCCCGCACGAGTACCTCTCAGCTGCTGGTTCTCCCTCCGCAGGGCCTGCCGGCTGGCGGCGCCCTCCTCGCAGCGGTGCCTGAGCTCCAGGAGCTGGACGCCGAGGGCGCGGGCCTCCTTCCTCGAGGCCGCCAGCAGCGCCTGGGCCTCCTGGTGCTTCCGCCTCCAGGCGTCCAGGCGCTGCTGGAAATGCTGCTCCTTCTGGCCGAGCGCGGCCGCCGCGGACCGCGCCTGCCCGAGCTCAGACAGGGTGTCCCCCAGCTCGAGCTGCAGCCGGAGCCCGGCCCTCTCCAGGGAGGCGTTTCTGGCACTGGCTGCACCCATGGCTTCCGCAGCCTCCTGCAACCGGAGGGCCAGCTTCTTCCTGCGAAGAGGGCCCAGGGCGAGTGAAGCCACAGCTCCCATCCTGGGTCCCTGTTAGGCAGAGCGCTGCGGCACAAACAGGGCAGCCCCCGAGGGTGGCTTCACAGCGGAAGGGAAGTGAGCTGGGCCTGAACAAGACCTCCTTGCTGTAGGACCCCGGCGTCTGCTGACGGACGGGCAGCCCTGGCCCCTGTGCGCACCGGTCCTTTACGTTCCCCCACCCTCTGGCAGCCTGGACCTGACACTCAGAATCCCGGTAAGTATCCGCTTCCCCTCGACCTTAAATAAGCAATACAGACATTATCCAGAACAAGGAATGGGAATAAGAGGAAGATGGAACTGAACGCCCAGCAGTGAGCAGCTCTTAAATGTTTCGGGCACGTCCGGTTTCTAAACAGTTCCTTGGCTACCTCGCTTGCAAGGAGCCTTCTTCAGCTCTCTCCCGCTCACTGTCTCCCCCTCTCATCATGTCACTTTTAACCATGGCCACATTCTCTCTTCCCTGAATTTCTTCTCCAACTGGGCTCCTCTTCCCCACTGCGTATACCCGCTCCATCCCAGCGGTATGCTCACGACCGGCTGCGCTGCTGCCGGGAGCACCTGAGCCTCTGTCTGTCCTCCCTTGGGCGTACTGTGAGGTGGAGCAGCTTACTGAAATACCTCCCTCCCACCGCACTTACAGTGCAGGGCCCTTCTGCTCCCTAATGGGTGCACCGTGTTCCCTTGTTCAGGTCTCCTGCAGGGACGCTGGCAGTTCCATTCCTACTCACTCATCACACCTCTTAGATAGAGGTCCTGTTGCACCAAAGCGTTTTCCAATCTACTGTCATTAGACAGGAAATGGCCCTCAGGAATTAACATGTGCCACAGAGCTAACCCAGCAAGCGATGTGCTCATAAAGCCCCTGTGGGGAGAATCCGGTAAAAGCCAGTCTGTGCTCAGAGCCCAGGAAGGACCTGGGCTCCGGCATCTACCTGCTCACTGGCTTTCTAGCCATAGTCCCTTCATGTCGTTGCTTCATTCTTCTTAACTGTTAAGAAAAGACTCATGCACTGCAGGGTGACTGTCGCTGATGATACTGTTTCATACACGTGAGAGCTGCTCTGAGACTAGAGCTTTAATTTTCTCACCGTAACAGTAACAGCAGAATGGTAATTCTGTGGGGTAAAGGAGTTGTTAGCCAACCGTACTGTGGTAAAGACTTCACCATATGTGCATGTTTCAAATTATTATATTGTACACCTTAACTGTACCCCCTACACAATGGCATATGTCAATCGCATTTCTATAAAGCTGGATAAAAAATAGGAGATTCTGATATTCTATCCCGCCTACAGCAAGAACCTTGTAAAATAATTACACATATGTTAACTACTTTAGAAATGCTTAACTGGAACCAGAAGACAGGACTTTTACTTTGGGCGACCAACTGCTGAGGGAGTGAGGGTGTAACCAGGACACAGGGCAAATCCAGGGCGAACTGGGCAACCGCTCACCTTCATCTGACTGATAGTGTTTTTCTACATGGACTGCCAGCTGCCATTTTGCTCTTTAACTTGCCAACCACAAGCACCTACACAGCTGCCTAGAAAATGCAAAAAGGTGTGGGGGAAGAAGAACTCAAATCCTTCTCGGGGAAACTCAGAGCTCCGAGGCCCTAAACAGGCTCACGGGGGAGCTTGATTCCACTAAATGAACTCATCCTGGGAACCCAAGCCTGGAAATCTAAGCAGACAGATCTTCAACTTTCCAATTTAAAACAAAAAAATACAATCCTAGGTTTTTTTTTTTTTTTTGTAATTCCACCTCCCTGAGGGGATTTAGAGGCAAAGCATAATAGAGACAATGCTTTATTTATTTGATGTTTAAGTTTAAAGCAAAAAAAAAGTCTTCAGATATAATCACATTTGCCATTTCTCTCTAGCTGTCATGGACTATAAGACCATGATTTGTTAGTTCAGACAAATCCATGTGGTCATAAGTAACCCACAGACTCTCTCTTTTCTGACTCTCTCTTAGAAACCTTCAAACAGAATGACTGGTAGACACTTTCACTGGAATTCTTCAATTACGAAAAAAAAAAGTCTTAACTTTAGAAGCAAATGCCATATTTTGGAGATGAGGAGCCATTTCAGTTCAAGGCCCCACTTTTATGTGGTCCCGAGTTTTTAACACATTTACCATGGGTATTTTTAGTATCTGTCATCACAAAGCCCTTTTTAAGTGATTGTGGCTAGAGACAGATCTCTTGGTATCCCCTCTTTAGTACCAAAACAGCTGTTTTTCAGCACATGGACAGCAATGTCTTGCAAAGATTTAGGTGAAGAACTGAAAAATAATGTATTTGGCTGACACTAAAGAGAAACGTATTGATCTGCCCTGGATTTTTGCCAAGCTACCAAGCCAGGAACATACTGTTTTGAGTCAACCTTTAATGCTGGTTTGACACTGTCTCTCAAAGACACACAGTTCTTTGACCTCTGAGCAAAAAGCTTTAGAACTACATCCTGGGACTGAGTCTTAATTCATGTATGCCCCAAACTTCTGTAGTTCCCGGAAGAAATTCTAAAGCCTTTGTGTAGTGTTGGCTATAAAACCCATGTCCTAACCTTAGAGGTGGCCCAAAGGCAATTTCTTTTCAAAGGAACCTTTGTCCCATAGACAGGATGACGGATCCTAACACATTTCCAGCTGCCCCTGTCCATCTTCACAGATGACTTTGTAGTCTACAAGTTGTAGATCAGAGACATTTTTTGATAACTTTAGTGTATGGAGATGTATACAGACATGGACTCCATTATTCTGGTGTTCCAAATGAAACCCAGGATTTTACATGTTAGCCTGTTTTCAGACCACAGATCAGTGGCATCTGTGAAGACGACTCTTCTATCTCTGGAAAGAACCTCCTCTCCCCCAGGATCTCTCCCTGACGTTTGTCACTCTGTATTATAGTGTTAATTTTTGAACCTCTCAGAGTATGTGCTTCTGGCCAGCGGTGGCTGTTTCAGCTCTGTCTTGGGCTTATTCACGCGGTGGGTGAGGACGTGCTGAGGGCACGTGTGAAGCCTGAAGGCAGAGCCACCATTCTCAGTCCTCTGCGTGACTGGCTTCAGGGCCAGGGCAGCCCGCCCCACTCACTTGGCATCTTCCAAGTCCTCGGCGAGCCGGCTGGCGTCGTCCTCGCACCTGGCCCGCCACTTCGCCGTTTCAGCGTCGCCCCTGAGCAGGGCCCGCAGCAGCTCGGCCTTGGCCGCCTGCTCCTCCTCGCACTGCTCTCGCAGAAGGTCGCAGTCACGCTTGGCCGACTTCACGGCCTGGGCCAGGGTGCTCTGCGACTGCAGGGGACACACGCAGGTGTAAGAAGGCACCGCCACCATTAGTGGGCAAAGCCTCAGAGGTGACATCATCTTTCTGAGATAAGGTTAATGACCACCTGCCACAAACGCAAGCTGAACCCGAACCTAGTTAGCTAATACTAGGGAGAGAATTTGGGACAAGGAGAGAAAGGAGAGAGTAATTGCTGCCATTAAAACAAGGAAGAGAGTTCTATTTAGGGGAATGCCAGCCTGACAGTGTGGGCTTCAATAATAGACAGGCCTGGAGCTCTAGAAATAGTGCAGCCTGCAAAGGTAGCAGGAGCACTCACCATCTCTTAGGTAGTAAGATTTATATTTAGCAACATACAAGACACTGGTCTTGTTGGACTAGAAAGGACCACTGAGCCTTTTATGTCACATGCAAATCTCTAAAATATGTATTACTTTAAAACAGTACTATCCAATAGAAGTTTCCGTAGTGATGAAAATATTCTATATAAATATTGTCCAATATGTTAATCACTAGTCACATGGCTGCTAAACACTCAAAATGTGCCCAACTGAATTTCAATTTTATTTAATTCTAATTATTGTCAATTTAAATTCAGGTAGCCACCTGTAGTATAGTAGTGGCTTCTGTATTTATTGGACTGTCAGTTCAGTTCAGTTGCTCAGTCGTGTCCGACTCTTTGTGACCCCATGAACCGCAGCATGCCAGGCTCCCTGTCCACCACCAACTCCCTGAATCCATCCAAACCCATGTCCATAGAGTCGGTGATGCCATCCAACCATCTCATCCTCTGTCATCCCCTTCTTCTCCTGCCCTCAATCCTTCCCAGCATCAAGGTCTTTTCAAATGAGTCAGCTCTTCACATCAGGTGGCCAAAGTATTGGAGTTTCAGCTTCAGCATCAGTCCTTCCAATGAACACCCAGGACTGATGCCCGTTAGGATGGACTGGTTGGATCTCCTTGCAGTCCAAGGGACTCTCAAGAGTCTTCTCCAGCGCCAGGATTCAAAAGCATCAATTCTTTGGCGCTCAGCTTTCTTTATAGTCCAGCTCTCACATCCATACAGAGCTAATAATTATTTGTCACTTAAAGCATGGTCTAATTAACCTAGCAACATCACTGCCAAGAGATAACCTAGTCCAGTGGGAAGAAGCAGGGTCTGTGCCAGACCTCATGGGTCCTTAATACAAATCAGGAAAAACCTCTTCTCAGATAGATGCAGCTCTGAAAGCACAAGGCTCGGCTGATGGCAGCCTCAGGCAGACACCGAGGGGCTTTGAATGAGGAGCAATAATATTAATATATAGTTCCTTGGTGGCTCAGACAGTAAAGAATCTGCCTGCAATGTGGGAGAGCTGGGTTCAATCCCTGCGTCAGGAAGATTCCTTGGAGAAGGGAATGGCAACCCACTGTAGTGTTTTTGCCTGGGAAACCCCACGGACAGAGGAGCCTGGCAGGCTACAGTCCTTGGGGTCACGGAGAGTCAGACATGACTCAGCACCTAACACCGAGAAGGACACAGGGACTGGAATGTGGGAAACCTGACTTCAAACTGTGATCCATCCTCTCATTTAATATATATTCAGTGAACACCTGTTCTAAGCAACAGTGTTAACCAAAGTAAGTAAAACGGAGACAAAGCCTTTGTCCAAAGAACCTAAATGGAGGAGGATATATGAAAACAAGTATGTGCAAAAATGAATAAATTGCTGACAGCACTGAGATCATAAAACAGACTGACATGACGACACACGTTTGGCTTTTTCTCATCATCCCCCAAAGGCCTCCAAGAAGGGCCTTCAGACAGTGGGGGCAGTCCTAATGGTGGCAGCTTATTTAAGAGGCAGTGAGCCAGTCAGGGTGATTAGAGGTGGGTAACTGCGAGATGCAGCTATAAGAGGTAAGGTCACAGAAGGAGGCGCGGACTGAGAAAGGGGCCTGGCATACCAGAGAAGTCAGCCAGAGAGATCTTCTACACTATAAATCTAGACATTTCAGAACCTGCTAAACTTCCTACACAGTCTACTACTAGCTACATGACCTTGGATGAGTTATTTGTCTTCTCAGAGCCTTGGTTACTTCATGTAAAAAAAATAATAATTCTACCAATTTCATATGACTTTAACATATGAAGGTTTAGATGGCATGAAAGAAGCATCCAGCATGATGTCTGAAGCATGAGTCATGGTAGTAATTTTTAAATGTACGTCTAATTTAGAAAATAAGGAGAACGTGGGGGATAAAGGAAAACATTTAAAAAGAGAAGTCTGCAGAGGCAATGACTTTTACCCTTGGAATAGATGCCTTTGCAGTAAGATCATATACAAGTGAAGTCCTTTAGGGTCTTAGAAGATGCCTTGAATATGAAATAAGAATAGACTTGAATTCCAGGGCTCAAAGAACCCATCCCTCATTTTAGTCACTACGCTTTAACATTAAAGAATCACATTCACCGAGGTCACCTACTAGCAACGTTATATATTCTCTTGGGAAGAAATAACTAATATCTATAATTCATTTGACAATTTAAAAGTAATATTGAATGAATCCAGTCCCATTCATTTCACCCTGGTCTTTTAATTAATTCCACTTCTTCGTGCAATTCAGAATCAGAAATCCATAAAGAACTTTGCTGACGTTCTGTTCAAGTAATAATGCAAAATGGAAATACATACTTTCCTTGCTCTAAATCTGACAAACTAGAAAAGCAATTTGAATTACTGAGGATGATCCTTCAGTGATCAGAGTTCTTCTCAGCATATCCAAGATCCAACAGGTCTTTTCCCCCTTAACTTCTAGAGCACTTTCCCCTCTTCTTTTACATAAGAAGATATTCAAGCCAACCTAGCAAGCACTATTTTTTTTTTTTAACATACAGTGAAATGCCTGGTGGGAAATAATAGATGCATTACTTTGGTTTCTTCTTCCAGTTGGCCTTTCAGGTCTTGAATCTGCAGAGTGAAGATACTCTTTTCCCTGGAAAGCTGGTTTACCAGAGCTTCCTTTTCTTCCAGCCTTTTTCGGAACTCACCTACAAAAAGGTTTCACAAAGTCAGTTAATCATGGTCTTCTTTCTCACCTACCGCCTTTCTCACCTAACTTACTGAGTTTAAAAGCAACCAATAAGATCCACATGTTTTTTATATTTATAAAGAGTACAAGAGTCCAGTTACCAGCAAATCATGACAATGATCCTTTCCAGCACTCACAAGAGAGCCTAAAAAAGAACTAATTTTTGGTAGTAAGCATGACTAGATAACATAATATGCAGTTGGCCAAAAAGCTTGTGTGTGTTTTTCTGTAAGATGTTATAGAAAAACTCAAATGAACTTTTTGACCAACTCAATATTAGCTATCATTTCTTGAGAATCTTCCACAGAGTATTTTATGTATATTATCCAGTTTAATTCTCATAACTATTTGATGATGTAGGTATTAGATTGCCCATTTTTCAGAAGGGAAAACACAGCCGCTCACTTAAATGTTACTGAGACACAAAGCTGCAGCTCGTGACCAATGGACGTAGATGCAAAGTAAGCTTCTAATCCCGAAGAACACATTCTTCCTTCTGTGGCATGCACTCTTGTTTATTATGTGTGATTCTACAAATTTCTGGCCATATAATTTTTAGATAATTACAACTTCTTTGCCTCATTTGTAAATTGAGGATAACAATAAGAGATTGCTAGTGAAAATTAATTGAGTGTGAATGTACTTTGTAGACTGAATTGCTAAATAAAGACTAGAAATTTTCATTGAACAGTAAAGAATGTGATCAAGAGATGGGTAGATTTTTTTTCACTCTAGTTTACCTTCCCAGCTTAGCTTATTTCATTCATAATAGGTGAGAAATGACTTGGTTATTAGAAATGGAATTAAAGCAGAGCTAATCCTCAACAAAAACCACTAATTCTATTACATAATTAGTCCGACAATAAAAGCTCCAAATATTTATGACTCCCATTCCTCTTGATACATACAAAGAAGTTCTAAAACTGTCAACATTATAAGAAAGCATCTGTTTGGGTTAAAACTGCAATTACCGAACTTTTTAGTCTTAGGAACACTTTATACACTTAAAACTCACTGAGGACCCCACAGAGGTATTGTGTATATGGGTTTTATATTAACAGTGTATTTGAAATTTAAAAAGAAATTTAAGATATGTATTTACTCATTTTAAACAATAAAAATCTTAAAGACATGTTAACGGAAGTAACAATTTTTAGAGGGAAAGCTATATGTGCCAAAACAAACAAACAATTAGTGAGAAAAATCAGCTTATTTTACATTTTGAAAAACTCACTGGCTTAATAAAAGTCAGCTGGTTGAGGAATCCAACTGTTCTGGTTGAAGCATATGAAGAAATCCGGCCTCGCACATGTAAGTAGCTAGAATAGGGAGGTGTATTTTCATAGTTTTTTCAGACAATTGTGATGATTGTTTGATGCTATGCCAAAACTTAACAAATAGAAGTTTCCTAAGGGTTAACAGTATAAACCAAACAAATGAAATTTTTTATTCTGCTCCATTAAAATTCATGGATCGGTCTTAAACTTTTAATGGATCCTTTACCCATATATCATTTTGCAGCAGCAAGTAGTGGTGATTTGAAAAAAATATATGTTTACTCAATTATGCAGATTTTTCAAATGTTAACACATTTCATCACACAATATAAAAAAATCACAGTTGTTAACATCACCACTGATCTCATAAAAAAGCCTTTAAGGTTCAGATCAAGATGGAGGAGAAGGAAAATCCTGAGCTCACCTCCTCCCACAGACACACCAAACTACAACTAAACATAGAACAACTATCTCTGAGAATGGCCTAAGGACTAGCAGAACAGATTTTCTACAACTAAGGATATAAAGAAAAGACCATGTGGGGAAGGGGAAGAGGGCAGAGACATGGTCTAGTCAGAACATGCACCCCCACAGGGCCACCAATGAGTGGGAGGGATATATCACAACTGTTGAGGTCCCCACCAGGGAGTGAGGGGTCCAAGCCCTCCCCAGCCTAATGTCCTTGCATGGGGAAGACAAACTTCCGTAATTCCTGGCTTTGAAGATCAGCACGGCTTAGGGCGGGGAGAGCCAAAGGCAGTGGGGAACTGAAATATGCTCATGTCCAAATTCACTCCAGGTCTCAATGCAGAGGCAACAGCCTGAAAAACACCTGAGTCATAAAGAAGGAGATGACCAATACTGGCTACTAGTAGGATGCATGCTGGAGGGCAGGGATCTGGCAGAACTTTCTCCAGTGGCAGAAGCACTTGTGGTCACATTTTTATTTATTTATCTTTAACTCTTCTGCCACCTAGCTGGCCCACAGCTGGTGGGCACCATTTCTGTTACTTTCAATCAACCTGGCTGACAGGGCATACTTCCACCCCAACATTCCCCTGAGGATCAGCAGACCCCTCAAAAGCCACTCCACGACTGCCCCACCAAACAGGTGGCATGAGCTGCACCAATGCCCTTCCAAAGCGGCTCTTACACCAAACAACCTGGTGGGACATCTGGGCCCGCATCAGCAGTGCTTTCAAAGGAGCCCCCCCTTGGGGGTTAGCCCCCCCCACAGCACGTCTGCAGCAGCCACAGCCAAGCTAGGCCTGGTGCCAGCTCCCCCAGCCAGCGTGCCCGCAGCAACTGCGGCCCAACCACAGTAGGAGAATGAACACAGCCCAAACGGGGAAAACCTCAGTAACAAGTGGCTCTGCTGGGAACTGTGCCACTGGGCCGCACAGAAACCTTCCACATAAGGTCACGCTTCAGAGGCTGGCATACGGAGCTGATCTAATACATAGAAGCAAACACACAGAGTTAGGCAAAGTGAGGAGAAAAAGGGATACTTTCTAAATGAAACAACAAGACAAAACTCCAGAAAAAGAACTAAATAAAATGGAGCTAAGCAATACAGAAGAAAACAATTCAAAGTAGTGCTCATAAAGACGCTTACTAAACTCAGAAGACTGGGTGATCTCAGCGTAAGAACTTCAACAAAAATATAAAAGGAACCAATCAGAATGAAAGATTACAACAGCTGATATGAGAATACACGCTAGGAGAATCAACAACAGATTAAAACATGCAGAACAGATCAGCAGTCTGGAAGATGAGGAACTGGAAATCATCCAACGAGAACAGGAAAAAGGAAATAAGAATTTTTAACAGAGATTAGTTTAAGGGACCTCTGGGACATCAGGCATACTACCATTCGCATTACAGAGGTCCCAGGAGAAGAGCAAGACAGAGAACATATAGAGGTAAAATATCTCAACATCATAAATATCATCTATGACAAAGCTACGGCTAACCTGATACTCAACGGTGAGACCGCTCAAAGATCAGAATCGAGACAAGGAGGTCTATTTTTGCCACTTTTATTCAACACAGTACTAGAAGTCCTAGCCACAGCAGTTACAAAGAAAAAGGGTTTAAAGACATTTAAATAGGAAAGGGAGAAAAAAACTCACTATTTGTAGATGATATGATACTATACATAGAGAACCCTAAAGCCTCCATCAAAAAACTATCAGAACTAATAAATGAATTCAATAAAGTTGCAAGATGCAAAATTAATATACAGAATCAGATACATTTCTGTACACAAATAACAAACTACCAGGAAGAGAAATGAAGAAAACAATTTCATTTACAATTACATCAAAAAGTATAAAATACCTAGGGTTAAATGTAACCAAGAGGTTAAAAGACCTGTTCTTGGAAAACTATAAGAAACTGAGGAAAGAAATCAAAGATACAAGTAAATGGAAACATACTCTCTGTTCATAGATTGGAAGAATTAATATCATTAAAGAATATTACTACTGAAAGAAATCTACAGATTCAATGTAACCCTTATCAAAAGTTTTCTCAAAACTAGAACAGATAACCCTAAAATTTGTATAGAACCACAGAAGTCCCAGAAAAGCCAAAGCAATCATGAGAAAGAATGGAGCTGGAGATATCACACAACCTGATTTCAAACTGTACTATAAAGCTGTAGCGATGAAAGCTATGATACTGGCATAAAAATAGATACACGGATCAATTGAATGGAACAGAATACTACTCAGTCATGAAAAAATGAAATTATGTCATTAGCATTAATGTGGATGGACCTAGAGGGTACAATGTTAAATAAATCAGACATGGAAACTCAAAGACAAATAACATATTATTTCACTTATATGTGGAATCTAAAAAAAAAAAAACAGCAAACAAAACAATACAAAACAGACTCACAGACACAGAACCAACGGGTGGCTGCCGGGGGGGGGGGGGGGGGGGGAGGGGATGGAGGAGTTAAGTGAAATAGGTTAAAGGGATTAAGACGTATGAACTTCTTATTTTAGTTATAAAATATGGGGCTACGATGTACAGCATAAGGGTTATAGTCAATGGTATTGAAATAATTTGTATGGTAATAGATGGTTATTAGGCTTGTTGTGTTGATCAATTTGTAATACAGAGAAATGCTGAATCACTATATTATGTATCTGAAACTACTATACACAATAAAAAAAAGGGGAGGGAAGTCTTCAAGAATTGAGACCCATCAAGCTCATGATGGCATATACATGTTTTCCAAAATCTAATTTTTACCTAAAAGCTCCACTTTTATTATTGGCAACAAATATTGTCAATTGTTTTCCTTGGAGTGACAGGCTCACTTTGTTCATTTTTGCGAAAATATCTGCCAAATATCTAAGTCTGAATAAGCATAGTTTGTCAAGTGTTCTTTCAAGTAAATATGATTCTTCCTGAAAAATTGCTAGCTCAGCTCAGAATTTGAACAATCACACATCCTACTTTAGCATGAAACAGAAGTGCTTTATGCACACTTTCTGTTTTGTTACACACAATATTAAAAAGATATATACTTGGGGTTGAAATATAATTAATTTTTACTGTTTCATTAAGGACATTCTTAAGAAAAATGGACTCTTCTTTTAAACTTTTGAGTATATACCAGCAAATACAATGATTAACACTACCGCAAGGTGCTACTGCCTTGGTTTGTGATGAGGCTCCAGCAGTTCTAATCATCATTGCTTTTGCACCATCTATAACAGCAGAGCAAACAGCATCTCAGTATTGAATGAAACAGCTCTAACCTCTCACTGAGTTCCCCTAAAAGAGCCTTGGTGATTGCTGGGGTTCCATGGACCAAACTTTGAGAAGTTCTAGGCCACACATCATATTTAAAAGTATTCTGAGGAAATGCCAATCCATTAAGGGGTTGAGAGTAACATAACACGTATTTTACAGACATAGGATCCACTTAACATGGCTTAACTGATCACATTTACTATTGGTCTCCTTTGAAAGCAGACTATAATCAGTGGACAGGACAGGGCATGAGAAAGAAACTTTCATAATAGTAGCAAAGAAAGAAAAAAAGCAGCAAAAATCTGGATCATAGTCCTAGTGAGAGGAGGGGAGGTTTGGATAGGTATATACTTAAAATTTAATTTGTACAAGAGCCAAAAAGTAAAGCCAAGTAAAGGAGGACATAAAATGCCCTGCATCCTAAGCAGAATTACCACCTCAGATCCAGTTTCATTTCACTCACCACCAATTTCCTCATCAAAACAGTGAATAGAAAATTAATGCCAATAAGTAGAGGGAGGTAGGCAATGCCTATCAAACAAATGGTATACAGCACTTCCTTCAGAGCAGACACACAGTCATTCTCCAGCCTAGCCTCCAGACTGCACGGTCCCCACACAGACTATATCCTAAATGGCAGCGAAGATCAAATTGGGGGTTCTGCATTGAGGCCAAGTGTCACACACCCTGTCATAAGCATGAGAAGAGTCCTACTTAGTGTCCCTGATAGAATCTAAAACACTTTCCTCTTTTAGAGTTCCAAATCTGTAGTTTGGACGGCATCATCAACTCAGTGGGCATGAGTCTGAGCAAACTCTAGAAGATAGTGAAGGGCAGGGAAGCCTGGCGTGCTGCAGTCCATGGGGCCGCAAAGAGTCAGACATGATCGAGCAACTGAACAACAACCAGATTTAGCATCTAGAAACAGAGGTGTCCACAGGCAGAATGATAGATGGTCTTCATTTGGAAGGACACATGGTCTTCACTCTCCTTTTAAAGTGAGTGCCTCTGGGTATCAAGAACACATTGTTTATTTTCATTGGCCTAGGAAGTCTATCTCTGGGAATATATTACTAAAAATAATTCTAATTACAGACAAACAGCTAGCCACATGCTGTTATAGCAGACAAGCAAGTTACAGGGCAAGATGAAGTAACCACTGGCCATCTAATTGATGGCTATGCAAGATACAAAAAAGCTCATGATGAATTGAAAAAGAAAAACCTCAAATAGATTGCCATCATGTAAAAGATAGAGGGGAAAACCTCATTAATTGTGGTTGATGGTTAAGAATAAGCCACAGAACATTGTTCTAATTTTAACTGGTCAAATGTTTGTGGATCCCTAATAAATGGCAGGCATGGCTCTAGATGACTGGCATATCAGCGAACATAATAAAGGCCCCTGCCCTCATGTAGCTTACACTGTGGCAGATGGAGACAAGACAAACTTTTTATTATGTCAAGCATGTAGTTTCTTTGAAGGTATTAAATTCTATGAAAAAAGAAGCACATGGAGAAAACTGGTTTAGAGTACTCAAATGTCACCTTCCCAACAGGCCTATCCTGACTTCCCCGAGATCTATTTGATTAACTCTCATCTTTAAGTTTTTTTGTTGATGAGTAGTGTACTCTAGGCAGAAGAAATAGTCAGGGCAAGACTCTAGGCTGGGAGTATGCCTGGTATTTTCAAAACATAGCAGAGACGTCAAAAGAGAGGTGTAGGTTCATACTACCCAAGGCATCTACAGACTCAGTGCAATCCCTATCAAATTACCAATGGCATTTTCCTCAGAAGCAGAACAAAAAATTTTAAGATTTGTATGGAAACACAAAAGACTATCAGTAGCCAAAAGAATCTTGAGAAAGAAGAACAGGGCTGGAGGAATCATGCTCCTTGACTTAAGGCTATACCATATAAGTTGTGTCTGACTCTTTGTGACCCCACGGACAATAGCCCGCCAGGCTCCTCTGCCCATGGAATTCTCCAGGCAAGAATACTAGAGTGCGTTGCCATTTCTTCCTCCAGGGAATCTTCCCAACCCAGGCATCAAACCCAGATCTCCTACACTGTATGGAGATTCTTTATTGTCTGAGCCACCAGGGAAGCCTCATACATATATTACTTGGCCATAAAAAAGAATGAAATAATGCCACTTAAAGCAACATGGATGGATATAGAGATAATCATGTATGAATGTGAGAGTTGAACCATAAAGAAGGCTAAGCACTGAAGAATTGATGCTTTTGAGCTGTGGTGTTGTAGAAGACTCTTGAGATTCCCTTGGACTGCAAGGAGATCCAACCAGTCCATCCTAAAGGAGATCAGTCCTGAATATTCACTGGAAGGACTGATGCTGAAGCTGAATCTCCAATACTTTGGCCACCTGATGTGAAGAGGTGACTCATTAGAAAAGACCCTGATGCTGGGAAAGATGAGGGCAGGAGGAGAAGGGGACGACAGAGGACAAGAGAGTTGGATGGCATCACCGACTCGATGGACATGAGTGTGAGCAGGCTCCGGGAGGCGGTGAAGGACAGGGAGGCCTGGCGTGCTGCAGTCCACGGGGTCACAGAGAGTCAGACACGGCTGAGCTACTGCACAACTAAAGCGGCAAGGATGGACATAGAGATTATCACATTAAGTGAAGTAAGTCAGACAGGAAAAGACAAATATGATGCCACTGCTATGTGGAATCTAAAAAAGAATGATACAAATGAACTTATTTACAAACCAGAAATAGACGCACAGACAGACTTGGGGGTCACCAATGGGGAGAGCAGGGATCAAGGAAGGACATAAATTCAGAGTTTGGGATTAATATATATACACTACTACATATAAAATAGGTGCTCAAAGACCGCTATATAGCAAAGGGAACTATACTCAACATCTTGTAAGAACCTTTTATGCAAAAGAATCTGAAAAAGGAATACATACATACACATATATGTAACTGAATCATTTTGCTGCACACTTGAAATCAATACAACATTGTAAATTAACTATACTTCAATGTTTTAAAAAATATAAATATAAAAAACAGGTGTGGGCTCATCATTGAAAATTAGGGGAAATGCCTATTTCAGTGAGGTATATATGATAAAGTGGCATGTCTTATAGACTGTGTGCATAGTCTCTACCACCCTTGGACTGTGAAAACTACTCCAGTCAACTGCAGATTGGTTTTCCCCTGCAAGGAAGAGAGCTGGACAAGGCCTTTCAAGGTGGCAAAGAGGTGATCCTTCCCAGACAAGAGTATGTCTTGGAAAAGATAGCATCAAGGGCCTCACCACCCCCCTAGAATTTTTAAATTCCCACCCAGACTCAGTGATTGGTCCATCATTTCAGTGGTTTCTCCACCATTCTTCTGGGCTTGAGACTTGTAAGTGATCAACACTGAGCGTTTACTCACCATTCTCACTCCAAAGCTTTGTCTTCTGCGCTGTCACGTCATTTGCTAATTGAGTCACTTCATCCAGTTTTGCATTTGCTTCTTTCAAGCGCTCCTCATACAGATTGCAGAGCTTCTCAGCGTTAGCCTACAAGTTGAGAAGGAAAGGTTGGACGTGGTTCATAGAGAGCACGCTGAACGAGCTGCCTGGGGAAGGAGAGGAGAGGCGGTTCCTAGGACCCCTGTGCTCCCTCCGCCCTGAAAGCCACGGCCAGCGTTGGGAACCATCTCTTCTAATTTTAAACAGCGCAATACACTCGGCGTCTAACCCCTAAGGGGCCCAGACTCTTCAAATTATAGGTGTTAATGGAGAAACAAGTCTCTGGTATTGGGGAATGTCTCTAGAATTCTTTTCTTTTCAGAAGAAGGAAATGTGTCAAATACGGATGAAGTACATAATTACTTCCTGACATTATATATTTAACCGTCTTTTTTTCTTCTAGAATATAAACTTCATGAGGATAGAGATTCCATCTGATCACAGATCATACCCCCCGTGTCTAGAATAGTATCTAACACATATTAAGAGCTCAATACACAAGGGGGTAGTTCAGAGGGATGAGAAAGGAAGGATGGGAAGGATGGAGGAGGGAAGAAGGAAGTCCAGAGGCCTGACAAGAAGGACAGGAGAAAGCAGGCGAATCTGAGATACAGCCACATAGTAACAGACATTTGAACTATGAAAACAGCTGGGCCCTCCCAGTCACTAAGGTTGCAGGCTCATGATGTCCCTGTGGGGTTATCATTTCAATCCCAAACTCCAACTTCTCAGAACTGGTTGTTCACGTTTAAAGAAACTGATATGCTAAGTGACCTATGCACTTTTACCTGGTTTAAGTAACCAATCTAATCATCAAATTTTTGCCACACTCTGAAAACTAATGCCAATGACTTTGAAATCCAAAATTTTTAGGACCAAGAGCTTCCAAATATAAGATGGTGCTGGCCTCTTTACCTAGCTGTAATTTTCATTCTTATTATTAATATGGTCAGAAATCATAAAATGGCACTGGGGGTACTTCACAGTTCTGTGGATTTTACATTTCTGTTCTTGTGTTTTGTTCTTTACGTGTATTAAATCTCAGTCCATGTGAGACTTTTGTCTCTATCAAGAAACAGTGCTATGGAAAAAGGAGGGGAGATGTAGGGAAGAGGCAGCGAGAGGAGAGATGAGATTACTTTGACAAAGAAAGGATCACATCAGTGGCATTTCAAGAAAACGGCGAAAACTGTGAAATCTGGTGGTGAGTCTAATAGTTTTCAATGTTAAGCTAATTTTTATGATATAGCAATGGCCAAGGAGGAGAAACATCTCCAGGATGATGCCAGGTTTTGTCCTTGGGGAAGTTCTGAGTCAGCAAAGACTTTGGAGCTCTCCAGCTGGAGCTTGCGCTGTGATGAAGATAGTTCTCTGTAAACTTACTCTATTTTACAGTTAGAAATGACTGTTCTAACTTTCTTATGGAAGACTCCTAAATTACATCTTATATCATCCCCAAGGCCAAATACAGTGCTTGACACAAAATAGGAAACACAAATTACTACAAACCTTAGGGAGAGGTTGGCCAACAGACCCACTAAAGTTTACTTAGAGGTCATATTCAAGCTTTCCCTATAAACCTCAACCCCCAAATTGGTTTTTTTTAACTGGGTTGGTATATTACCCACTGATTAGCAAGCAAGGGGAGAGGCCATTTGGAGACTGACAAGAAATATCAGTAATTCTGCTTACAGATATTCCATAGCACGCCCACGCCAGGCGGTGGACATGAAAGCAGACCTGGCAGAGAGTCAATGATCAGCTTTCTGTACATCACGAAGGTCAGAACAATGCTGCTGCATGCCAGGCACACTCAATCACCCGCAATCTCCACTCGTCACTAGAAGCTATAGCGACAACACAGGCAACAATTTTTAAACAGTCTGTAATTTCAAATATTTTGATTGTAGAATATGTTTGCTTTACTGCTTCTGAAAGTAATTTGACAAAGTTGGCACATTCATTTTCCTCACAGTATTCCTCAGGAACTCAGATTGCCTCTGTTTTATCAATGAGGAAATGGTCAGAGAAGCTAAATACCTTGCCCAGATTCACACGGCTAGTATGTGTTGGGTATAGGATCTGAACTGGTGCAAGAAAAGAAAAAGTCAGACACTAGATCCTAAGCATCCGCTATGTAAGGTAACAACAAAGGAAATATTAAGGACTAATTTACTTAACATTCTAGTTGATTGAAACTGTCATGAATCCTGTGTGAAACTGGATTCCAGATCCAACTGATGGATCCTGGAAGAAACTTAATAAAAATATGACTATGTGAGCCATTTTTGTTTCATGTTCTCTCCAACAACAAATGACCCATGAGTTGGGTCAGGAGGAAGACAGCCAGACGTGAGAAATGCCACTTCTGCTTATGACCAGGAGTGTGCTCTATCGCACACCGTTTGCTGAGGGTGAAAGGACACAGATCTCCATAAGAGAGCTTAGTCATCGTTGTGGGAATGGCAAGCAAAGGAGCCAGAGAATCCCCTGGTTTCAAGAGAAGCCTGTGTAGTTAAGCCCTGCATGGCTGGGCACACCCGCAGAGTAGGCAGCTACTGGGCGGGCATAAGACATTCGCCCTCGGGCACAGCCTAAAACGGTAGATACCCATGGGCACTGTTAACACTGGTGGTGTGTTTTCAATTGAAAAAGTGTTTTCACAAGCAGGATCTGCAAAGGCAATGTGACTGTTTATCTAAAGGTGGCCTGGACAGCGGCATGCCATTCAAAGGGTGGTACTCTCAAAAGTACTTCACGTTTCAGCCTAAAGATAGACACTGAATTTTGATACCAAGAAGGAAGAGGTTAATGGAATAATGCACATTTATTCTGAAGCTGGTTCTTAAAATGACGCATAAAAATGCTGCCTCCTAGAAATTCAGGAACCAATGGGAATTCAAAATAATCAAGATAATTGTGAGATTGCCTATAACTTCTAAATTGCCCTGGGCCTCTCTGTCAGCCTAATATGCTTTCAAAAATGCTTCAGTTTCCACTGTACCACTGAGTATTGGCATTTCTGGCATTATAATTCAGGAAAAGGTGAAGTAAACAATTCAAGATAAAGTTCAGCATAATGTGTATGCCTATGCGAATGAACAGAATCAATTTATCCCACTAAGAAATACGTAAGGCAGCAACAGAATGCCATCACCCACAGACATACACAGGATTGGGGTTGAGGCCCATCTCCGCCATATAATTTTTGTGACCCTGGACAAATGATTAAATCTATGAGCTACAGAAATCCCAAGAGGCGTATGTAAAGAAAACTGATGCTAGTAACTGAGTGTACAGATTATGGAAAGCACTCAGTAAACATGAGTAAAAAACACCTAGTTTCTACCTTATAGATGTCTTCTACTGAAGCCAACTGAAAAGATTACAGTGCAGCAGTACCAAGGGGATGCCAAAAGTGCTGCAAGCATTCAGAAAAGGATTCAGGTGAAATTTTAATACGGGGAGCTGAACTTGAGCACTCCAGAGAGACAGTTTAGTCTGGAAAAGGCACGTTGGTGGGAAAATGGATATCTGATGGAAGGCAGGCATTCTAGCATGGTTGAAGTAGAGGGGTAGAGGGTCCAGGAAACAAAGTTCTAGAATCTAAAAATGGCAGGAGGAGCAGAGTCAGATCATGGCCTATTGGGTATTTTAAAGGGCCGAAGCGTGGAGTTCACTCTGAAGCGGGGACATGATTCCACAGAGCCATGTATCTCTCAAAATATTCATATGGGTACTATTTAAAATAGACTGGAAAAAAAAGATAATTTAGAAAACACTGCATAATCCAGTTAACAGAAAATGAAATTCTTACATATGAGTGGGAATGGAATGAAAAATTAGAAGACAGTACAAAATTGACCTTCTGTAAGAACTGATTGAAAACCTAAGAACAGAGAGGAAACAAATAAATAGTTCTAGGCTGAGAGTCCGGGTGATGGAAGGAACAGGGTGCTGGTGGCAAAAATATCCATAGGAATCATATGTCAGCTTTTAAGTCTGGTTTTAGACATGCTAATTTGAGGAAAGAGAGACATTACAGATCTTTGCAAGAACCAATTAAGAAACTACTTTTAAGATGTATGCTTAGTCACTCAGTCATGTCCGACTCTTTGCAGCCTCATGGACTGTAGCCCACCAGGCTCCTCTATCCAGGGGATTCTCCAAGGCAAGATACTGGAGTGCGTTACCTTGCGCTCCTCCAGGGGATCTCCTGCAGGGGTGGAATCCAGGTCTCCTGCATTGCAGGCCGTTCTTTACTGTCTGAGCTACCAGCGAAGCCCAATCAGGGGGAAGAAAAGACACTGCAAGGGTTAAAGGAGGGAGGAGGTAGCGGGGTATACACTGACTTGTGGGAGCTAGTTTCCAAAGGAGCACGCCAATGAGCCACACTCTCTAGTATCCACACCCATGTGTGGACCCTCTCCCGTGACTCATCACTGTTGGGAGTCACACAGAATCACTCCACCATCTTGCAAGCCAACCTCACAAGAATCTCTGCAGCTCTGGTCTCTTGGAATACTTGCTTTTCATGCCCTGAATTACCATGTGAGAAGTCCAAATCCTCTGTGACTACCACGCTTTGAGGAAAGCCAAGCTAGCTACATGGAGATGTCACAAGGAAAGGGACATTTCCAAACAGCACTCAGCTGTCTGCTACCCCAGGCCGAGAGCCAGACAGGTGAGTGATAGCCTTCAGATTATTCGAGTCTCAACCACTATCTGCGCTAAGCCTGTCAAGCCCCAGAACCAAGAGAGAAAATAATAAATTATTGTTTTAACTTCAAGGTTTTAGGGGTGATTTGTTACATATCAATAGATAAATAGAGCATTACTCTCTGGTCAAGGAGTCAGATGAAGACAGACATGGACAGGCTTTGGTTTTCTCTCAAAATACTACCCCTAGTATGGAAAAGTCTGTTTTTTTAATAATGTGAATAATGGTTATGTGGAAGAATATTTTATTCTTTGGAGCAAGAATAAAAGAAATGGCTGAGTAAATATCTTATAAGGTAAAGAGAGAAGTTATAATGAATGGTTTTAGCCTTATCAGTTAAGTGTTAACATTTAGTAAAAGGATGGATTCAGGAAAGCAGGGTTGGAGTCTGAGGAAATATTTTTATTTCTCTTTTAAAATAAAACAAGTTAGAAGAATAAAAAACTTCTAAGCAGCAGTGAAATTCCAGAGGAAGTTGTAAGTATAAAATTCATACATAATTAGTATGGATTTATGATGAGTCTATCAGTGGTCTTATGATTTTATGACTTGCTGCTAAAATGTATAGCAACAGAAGAGTTCCTGAGGATGAATGAGAGGCAAAGAGTAAGGTCTTCTAGTGCTCACTTGGACAGATAAGGAAGGTAAAGCCTACAACGGCAAGGAGGGAGGATGTTTTCACTGCTGAGTTGAAGACAGAATCCAAACAAAATGCAGCATACAGAAGAGACAGAGGAAGAGAGGTCCGAAGTGCTCACTGGATTTATATTTTATGATAATTGAAGGTGGGATGGCAGGGACAGTGGCGAGAAAGAAAGAGCGGGAAAGGCAGGGGTAGTTGTGTTTCTTTCTATGCAATGTGGCATTTAAAGGAAATTAATGCTAAACATTTCAGGAGTCACTCAGTATCTCTGAAGAGATTCTGCATTTTTAGGGTTGCCGTCCTTAAAGGTCAAGCTTCATTGCTGGTGTGTCCTCCCAGATGACTACAGACTGCTCACATGAAGAACCTGGCACCAGTTAATTTCCCTGCGTGGCCTCAATCAAGGCTCCTCTCCACTGCCAGAAGGTAAGGAGGCTCTTACCTGTGATCTGATACCAGTCATTCGAGATGAGAGCTGGCAGAGCAGAGCTTAATGGGCTCGGTGAAGAAAGAACATGTGAAAACTCTCCCAGTGTTTGCTTATTAAAGAGATGCCAGAGGACGCAAAGGAGAAAAAGTTCTTGACTTCCCCCGAAGCTGGTGGTACCACCATTTGTTCGGACCGACTTAAAGTTCCAGAGCGCCCCCCTTGGAGTGCTCCCAACTCAAAGCCATCATTCAAGATGAATGATGAATCCACTGATGAATCTATTTGCAGGGCAGGGATGGAGATGGAGACGGAGGACAGACTGTAGTCACAGGGAGGGAAAGGAGAGGCTGGGACGGATTTCAAGAGCAGCACTGGCATATATACACGGCAGTGTGTGAGAGAGACAGCTCGGGGGAGGCGGCTGTATGGGACGGGGGCTTTAGCTCAGCGCTCTGTGAGGGCCTGGCGGAGTGAGATGGGGTGGGGGGGGGGGGGCGACACGTGTACTTATAGCCGATTCTGGTTCTTGTACCGCAGAGGCCAACACAACATTGTAAAGCAATTATGCTCCAACTGAAGAGAGAGACAGACACACCATGCACAAGCTGGCAGCATCCCTGGTCCAGCCTACTCACTGCGTCATCACCAGAAGGACCCACAAGGAACACAGACCGGAATTCCAACAAGGTCAGAAGCCACTGTCGGGCTACCTTCATGTCGGGCGGTGGTCATGGGACTTCAGCAATGCCTGAGATTAGACCTGATCTAGCCAACTGAAGATCTCTAGCTTCCCTCAGCAGCTACTCTGAGCCACCAACTTACTTTAACTTTCTCTCCCTCCCTCTCCTCTGCCTACTTCCATGTCCTAAATCCTCAAGGAGGGCTTGGAAATGTTGTTTACCTTAGCTCTGGTCACCTGTTCAACGTGGGTCAGGAGATCGTTCACCTCGAGCTGCAGGTCACTCTTGTCTTTTTCCAGCGTCTGCTTGACCTGGTGTAAATTATCTACCTGGCTCTCCAGCTCAGCCAGGCTATCTGCGTGTCTCTTCTTCAAAGAGGCGGAGGTTGCCTCAAAGTGCAGGGTGGCCTCTTCCAGGTCTCGGCGGAGCTTCTGGAATTTTGTTTCTTGTTTCTTTGTTATCTCCAGCTGAGCCGAGCTGACACCTCCTGCCTCCTCCAGCCTCTCCTTCGTGTCTTCCAGCTCTCGGACGAGGTCAGCTCTCTCCCTCTCTACCTTGGCTCGAGTGGTCGTTTCAGTTTCCAGTGCTTCTTTCAAAAGTTGTATCTGAGTCTGTAGCAATGAATAACTTTAACTTTCACTAAGCACTTGTAGCATATTTTATATTCAAGAGCTCTACTGTATTTTTTTTCTCACTACTAAGCAAAACAAAATACTTCTGGTTCTCGTTTATAGCTAAAGAAGATAGAATACAGAGAAATTAAGTAATTTGCTCCAAAGCAGTACCAAGACCAGAATTAAAATTTGTAATTCCTCCCAATTTCCCAGACCATGGTGATGAGCAACCTCATTAGATTATATACACAAAGAGGACATTTTAATAAAGAGCACTTTGCAAAGGACTAGAAAATCTTTCATATAACAAGGAAACACTTTAAGGAGAGCTTATAAAAAAATAACATGATGAATTTTATATACAATACCTCATCTATCTTAAATTTATTTACCTGAAAACCTTAACTATTGCCAACCTGGGCAAAAATCTCGTCAATGAGCTAAATATCCTTGAGTTCAAGCAGCTAACTCATAAGAAGCGGCATCAATTTAATGTTACACAAACTCTGACAAACTTGGTTACTTGGTTTTTTAGTCTGAAGATGATTTCCAGTAGCAGAAAAGTTGAAGTAACAAATTAAAATTGGTGGAGGAATGGGACTATTAATTGGAATAGTAACCTGATATTATTAGAAGCAGAATTGCAAGACAAAGAATAGCACCGATAAGAATTCTCAGAGCCCAAAAGTGTTTTGGTGTAAGGCAGATAGCCCTACCAATCTTGACAGCATCACTGTGGGACAGGACAGTGAAACTGCTGGTGGTCATTAATATCGCCTTAAATAATCAGGCATAGGTTAGGGCAGAAGAGAAAAGGAATGACTTCTATTTTAGAAAATACTTTTCTTTCCACCAAGTAAGAGTATGATTGTTAAAAGGAAGCTAATTTTTGGACCAAACCAAATAAGTAAGGCTGTGCAATCTGCAGATGAGCTGTGACAGAGAAGGCGCTAAACAACTTATGATTTCCACACCCAAGTAAACGCGATCCCCTTACAATTAATTATCTTGAGATACCTTTATTCCAAACAATACTTTAACCAGATCAAACATTTCTGAAACGTGTCCTTAGAAATAATCCTTGGAGCATTATTTTAAATCATCAGGGTAAGAAAGTTTGTATTTTGGATAAATTGAACATTTTTTTGGATCAGCTATCATTTGAAGAGAAGTCTGATAAATATGATAGACAATTGCTTGAAGATTCATATTGTCTGAAAGCACATCCATAAAGCAGGGAGACTGGCCGTATTTGACTCAAATGTCTCAGAAAGTAATAATCAGGAAAAAATTCCAAAATTATTTTGAGTAATAGTTACATTAATGAGATAACTATTTAGCTCCAAAGGAAAAGAACCCATCTCCATGTATATGTGAGGAGTTGTATGTTTCAAATTACTTTATAATGTGGAGAAGTCTCTTGGAAATCCCTCAAGAGATCAAACCAGTCAATCCTAAAGGAAATCAACCCTGAATATTCATTGGAAGGACTGATGCTGAAGCTACAGCTCAAATACTTTGGCCAAAGTACTAAAGCAAAGAGCTGACTCAATTGAGGGCAGGAAGAGAAGGGGGCAACAGAAGATGAGATGGTTTGAGAGCAGCATCAACTTCCTTTGCGTTTGAGCAAAGGGGGCCTGGGGTGCTGTAGTCCATGGGGTCACAGAGTTGGACATGACTCAGCAGCTGAACAACATAGTGTGGTAATATAGTATAAAACAGTCACATAGTCTAATAGCTACCCATTATCAAATAACATTTTGAGTCTACAAGTAGCTACAAAACCGTTTTCAGCATCTCTGCCTTATAATCACAAAGACTAATCATCAAAAAAAATTAAATTGTTAATACTGAGTGCTTACCATGGGTCAGGCACTGAGCTTATCAGTTAAATGTAGTTACATTTTAGTTCAGAGGTTGTCAGGAGGATTAAGGAGTAAAAATATAGATGTCCTGGGTTTTAGTACAATGCCTAGTTTATGTCAAACATTCAGCACAGTAGCTATTTATTTTTATCATCTTCATGATAAGGAAATCTAAGCTTAAACAGTAACACTCCCCAGAGTCACCTGTCTGGAGAATGCCAGGTTACCATCTCAACCACCGTTCTTCTCTGCCACTGTCGATAGTTGCTAGGGTTATGGCTACCTTGGCAGCACATTTGTCACTGAAGCACCAGTCATCAACCAGAGATTGAACTATAGAGGCACACAGGTATTTGATAAATGATCACCTGGAAGTCTTTAACCATCTTCTGAAGCTGAGCCACCAGGTTTTTCTCATTCTCCACCTTTGAACTCATCTGATTCATTTCTAATTCCTTCCTGTTAGGGAAAGAGTTGTCAGATGAAATTGCTCAGAGTAATGACATTTTGTTTAAATAGTCTTTGAATTATTGTAATAATATATGAAGCCATTTATTGTAAAAATTCAACTATTACCTCCTCCTGGCTATTATACCCAGCCTCCATTCCTTCCCTAGAGGTAACCACCATAATCAATTTGATGTGGCTCCTTCTGGACATTTTTCTAAGTATTGACATATGTTTGTGCTTATGTATCAGTAGAAATGGTTTCATTTTCTTTACCGTGAATGGTGTAGCATTACATACATTCATATTTATAACTGCACGTTTTAATATTTATTTTGTTGTTTGACTGTGCTGACTCTTCGTTGTGGCACCAGGGATCTTTGTTCCCGGACAGCTGCCCAGCTGTGGGCCACAGGCTCCAGAGCTCACAGGACCGCTAGCTGTGTTCCAGGCTTGGTTGCTCTGTGGCGTTTGGGTCTCATTCCCCAACGAGTCCACATCTCTGGCGTTGCAAGGCAGATTCTTAGCCACTGAACCACCCGCGAAGTCTGTGTACAACACTTTTAACCCAGTAACAGTGATCTCTCCACTTTGGCCTGCCTATGCACAGGTTTGTTGTTGTTTCCTCGCTAAGTCGTGTCTGACTCTTTTTCAGCCCCAAAGACTACAGCTAGCCAGGCTCCTCCTCCCGAGGTCATTTCTCTACGTGGGCTTTCCTAGGCAAGCAAACTGGGTAGGTTGCCATTTCCCTCTCCAGGGGGTCTTCCTGACTCAGGGATCAAGCCCAAGTCTCCTGCTTGGCAGTTAGATTCCTTACCACTGAGCCACCAGGGAAGCCCACACGTGGATTACTTCACTTGGAAATAAACTGAAAAATGCTAATCTATGACATAGGTATTATGCGGTTTTCATATCCATTTCCCTATTAATAAGCACCGAGTTTTCCCCCTAAATTTTACTTTTGCAAATAATGCTATTCATAGGTGTGCACCTCTGTGTACACGTGAGTGCTTCTAGAGTGGATACTGAGCAGGGAACTTCTGCGTCAGTTATAGGTCTGTATCTAAAAACTTATACCTTTGGCCTCCAGTAGCAGTGGGAGGTTATTCCTCTACATTCACATTTAACATTAGCACACTTCCAGCGTGTCCTTGTTTTATTATGAATGTCCTTGTTTATGACTGACGACAGCATGTTATCAACTATGAGGATTTTAAAATGGGCAATAGAACAAATGACCTGCTCACTTGTGTCCTTTGTCCATTTTTCTGTTAGGTTGTTCATCTAATTAGTGAATTACAGGTTCTCCTCTAATATTCTTGATATTTATTTTTTATATCTGCTTCAGATTTGTTCCAATTTCATTTATGTTGACTTTTGCCACTAAATGTTTAAAATGTTGATGTATTAACATCAATTTTATCAACATAGTCCTTTTATGCCTTTGGATGGGGTTTGTCCAGACTCAGGAACTCTGGCCTGCCAATTTCCTAAGCTTTACCACCCATATTGTCTTTTAGTTGTGTTTTTTTTCCTTAACTGAAGATCATTTGGCATGAGATCTACCCTCTCAACAAATACTTAGGTGTGCAATGCAATATGAACTATAGGCAGAACATCACACAGGTCTCTAGGGCCCAGTCATTTTGCCTGATGGAAGCTTTAAAACCACTGAACAGCAACTCTGCATTTCCCCCGCCTCCCAGACCCGGGCAGCCCCCATTCTCCTCTCTGTTTCTAGGAGTCTGACTACTTTTAGATGCCTCGTATGTCCCTTGGACGGCAAGGAGATCCAACCAGTCCATCCTAAAGGAGATCAGTCCTGGGTGTTCATTGGAAGGACTGATGCTGAAGCTGAAACTCCAATACTTTGGCCACCTGATGGGAAAAACTGACTCACTGGAAAAGACCCTGATGCTGGGAAAGATTGAGGGCAGGAGGAGAAGGGGACGACAGAGGATGAGATGGCTGGAAGGCATCCCCGACTCGATGGACATGAGTTTGAGTAAACTCTGGGAGTTGGTGATGGACAGGGGGGCCTGACGTGCTGCGATTCGTGGGGTTGCAAAGAGTTGGACATGACTGAGCGACTGAACTGACCTGACCTGATAAATGGAATCATGCAGCATTTGTCCTTCTGTGGCTGACATTTAATTTAGCATAAAGTCCTTCAGGTTTATCCCTGTTGTCAGATAGGGCAGGAATTCCTTTAAAAAGTGTCTGAATAATAATCCATGAAATGTATACATCGCATTTTCTTTATTCATTCATTCATTCAATGGGCATTTAGGCTGTTTCTACATCTTGGCTATTGTGAATAATGCTGCATCTAATGATTTTATAGCTTAATTTTTGCATCTAATTCTTTAATGCAACTGGATTTTGTGTGTGGGAATAGCATGAGGAAGAAATTTAACTTTTATCTCATAAGATGAATAGCTAATAATCTTGGCACTATTTATTTAGTATTCTGCCCTCTCATCACCATTTTAAAATGCCACATTTTCATATATTAAGTTTTCATATATACACAGGTCCATTTAAAGAAAAGGTTGTATAATAAATTCATAATTTCTTCAAAACACAGGTTTCTAAAATGCCAGAGCTCTTTGACCTGTGGCCTACAAGGACATGGAGTGTCATTTCACTTTGCCAAACTGAAACACAATCTTCAAAATTAAATGCTGAAGGAACTCTATCATCATTTTGCCTTTCACTGTTCTACTACATTCATAGGGTTACTTATTTCATCTTTTCCAAACACCTATCAAGTTCAGTAACTTATTGATAAGCTATTAATCAAGTCTAAAAACACCTATCAAGTTTAGTAACTTATTGATAGACTATTAATCCAGTCTGACCACAAGTGTGTATCATGGAAACTCGTGTACATAGATGGGAAAACCAGAAGCTCATAGCTGCTCACTGATTCCATTCCTCTCTGTGGGTGCCAGCAACCAGTGTGTGCTCCACTTCAGACAGGCCTTATCTTGCTCTTAGATTTCACTGTTTCCCTTTCTTATTTGATTTATTTCAAATAACTTGAAAATCCCTAGTGGTTAGAAGAAAGTCTAGCTAAACAGAAGGAGACAAAAGGGACAAGGTAAGAAAATCTGTTTCACTGAATAATGAAATTCAACTGAGAGGGCCATCCTGCCTTGAGCTCCTTGGGAATCTGTGTGAACTGAAGGTCTATCCAATTTTATCATGCTTTCAATTTTAAAGTTTAATACTTAAAAAGTAAATTACTAGACCAAAATCATTGTATAAATGTCTAATGAAGTTATATCTGGCATATAAGTTTTGTTTTGTTTTTAAAAATGATCAGAGGGTATATGGGACTTCACATTAGACTTTATTTTTTATTTATTTTTTTAAGTTTAGGCCATTGATGAGTAAAAGAAGTGAGCCACTTTTATTTTTTGACTTGTAACTTCAAATTCTAATTCGCATCTGCTATGTCTTACACCTTTCATTCACATGTGCTAGTCAAGACTTCAATTACTCTCTTGCAGGTTATTATATCATTATAAAAAGAAGAGTAATCTCATAAAGTCTAGCAAAAAATAAAAAACCCTCAACTTCCTAGGCTTGCTATCCTTGTTATCCTGCCTTTCAGGTCTTGAGGTATCTGGCCCCAGGGTCACTGGGATGGGCACGGTAGAGAACGGTCTCCTTCAGGGTAAGGCCTCCCAGCATCTCAGCCCGCGGAACGGTGACTCACCTCCTCAGCTTCTCCGCCAGCTGCAGATGCCTGCTCTCCAGGTCCTCCACGCGCTCCTGGGTCAGCTTTAACTCGCCCTCTGCTTTGCACTTTTCCTTCTCACAGGTCATTCTCGCTTTGCTCTCCTGCTCAAGGGCGCCCTCAAGCTGACAAAAGGAGATGTCACTGAGCCCAATATATAGGTTAGGGTTATACTTTACAGATGTGTCATTAACCACTTACCTTCTGGAAAAAGAAAGAAAACTATAAGCAGAGTCTATAAACGACGCCCAGTTATGTAGCTGTTTTAAAATAAATGTTGCACACATCAATGGGATTACAAAAGAATCTAGAAGTCAGGGACAAAGGAAATCTTTAGAGATTAAGGAATACGTGCTCTAGAATACAGAAAAAACAAATAATAAATGCCTAGTGAGACCCTGTTTGACAGCTTTCCAGTGATGGGAAGCTCACTTCTTCACATGGCAGCTCATTTCATGGGTGGATAAGTCCATTTACTCAGGAGTACTTCTTCGTAAGAAGCCAAAATATTCTATGTAAATTCGTCCCACAAATCTAGGCTCTGCTCTCTGGAGCAACACCAAGCAAATCTGTCTCCACGTGACCATTCATGAATATTAGGCAGCTGTCCTGAGTCTCTCAACTCAGCATCACTGACCATTTCAAATGCATCTCACACAACATAATTTCCATAGTCTCCTTCACCACCCTGGTACCCTCTCTGGTCCACAGCATCATGTCATCTTCTGGTACCTCCAGCAAGGCGACCAGAATACTACAGTTCTGTCCACAGTAGTGTTGCCAACAATGATACTGAGGCCAGTTTAGCAGGAGGCAAAATAATAGTTACAATATGGCTATTTTTCACTGATATATTAACTTTGCCACAATAGAAGCTATCTCCTGTAAGCAGAGAAAGATATAAAATTCAAATAGGGGAGAAGGGAGAATTTTTGGAAGGTGCATGCAAAACCCAAAGATAAATGAACTCTAGGAGAGAACAAGTGTGTGAAGATACATGTGTGAGAGTGTGTATGTGTTGTGTGCACACAACCAACAAATTCCCACATTGAGTCTTTGTAAGATATATATCCACGGAAGTAGGACGAGAAGTGAGACAGCCAATAGGTCACAGAGGAAAACTGAGAGAGAGGCATGAGGAAGAAGAAGCAGATAATCAAAAAAAAAAAAACTAACCACACTTGTCAGCATTTTATAAAGGCTAAGCTTTGGGGACTAATAAAATAGTGAATGCATACACTCCTGTCTGCTGGGGAGGAGACAGGAAGAGTGATCAACCTACCCACTGAGACTGGTCTGAAACATCTCTATTTCACAGGTTTGGAAGCAGAACAGAAGCACCGTCTCCAGAATCTTACAAGTATATCCCGATAGTGTTGGTAGAACAGAGCTTGCGGCTTACATATCTTTCTTCTATAACAAACCTCAGCACGCTGCTGGAGACGGGGGCCTTTAAGCTAGCCTTCAGTGCTAGCGTCAGATACAGAACCAGCACATTTGCGGGGCAAAACACCAGCTTCTGTGGGGAAGTCAGTCCTGTAGAGTGCTCCCGCCTTACGATTCATCTCAGGATTCTCCCACTGCCCAGGGTTGTTATGAAAGTTTCATTTAACAACAGACAGAACATATACTGGGCCTCTCTTCCACTGTAGCAGTTCCCCTCTGTTTCTAAATAATGAGGGAAATGAACCATGCTGCTAAGTTTCCGTGACGATGCCAAGATGCATTAGCTAAGCAGAAAGCGAGGGTCTCCGCAGGTGTAGACAGGCAGCTAACTAGGCAGCCGTGTCACTACCGACCTCACTCACTCGCTGCTCCAGGCTCAGCGTGGCCTTGCTCAGGGCCTGGAGCTTCTCCTCCTCACTGTGCAAGTCCTCCAGGGTCTGCTGCTGGGTGTCCTGTGCGGCCCTGGCTGCTCGATGCAGTTTGCTCACATCCTCGTTGAGAGACTCCACCTCCTCAGTTAGGTTCTTGACCTGCCGGGAGAAGACAACGGGGCCATGAGGACCGACTGCTCCTGGATGCAGGGGGCATAAACCTGAAGGGCCACCTCCTCTCTTTTCTAGGACCAAAAATCTCATGACATACCCACTGTCGTAAGGAGTCACATGTAGCCAAATTTCTGTTGGATGTTTTAAAACTCTAAAGTCACTTTTCTTTGACACACAGACACGAATGATCTGTTATCTCTCGGAGTCAGGCAATGGGGTGTTCTGGTTAATCAAATATTATCAGCTTGGGTCCACAGACGGCCAGTTTTCAGTGTCATGCTATTGCATAACAAGAACACCCCTAAAGGTAACTTAGGGTGTTCTTTTGAGTATTCAGGGCACACATTAATCTTGTTGTGCCTCAAGATCCTAAGAAAGTGGCAGTTAGAGAAGAGGTCCAGCTGATAAAATAGGAAAAAATGGAAGCCATTTATATCAGGCCCATGTGCTTTTTATGAAAGGGACTGATGTACAAGAGTTGCTATTTAATCATCTGCCAAAATTACAGTATTATTCTGGAAGCTTTTTTCAATCAAATCTTTGATACAGATTCCTTAGCTAACTTCAGTCTATATACAGATACACAAGTTGAAAACCTCAAAGAAAATGAAAAAAAGTTTTAGCTGGAATTAAAATGACATCTCAAGGTCAAACTCCAAATCAACAACCAAGGTGGGTACTAAGGCGCATACCAAACCACCTTTCAGTAAGCTGCATCCTGCTCCCTCTCCTTTCGAAAAAGAATTCTTAGAGGCCCAGTGAAACCATTTTATTCTTTCCATCAGATTTCAGATGCAATAAGATCAGAACGAATGAAAATATTTCACTTGGGAGATTAAGTGGGCTCCCATAAATTCAAGCTGGAAATTTGAATTAGGTCCTCATTCGATGCCAGTTCTGACTTCCAGGGCCATAAAATTGCAGACCACTATGTTCATTAATTTAAACAAAGCAAGCCTGGTTTCATAGCCTGATTGGGAGGTGGAATTCAGGCCTCTAGACCTTCCTGACATCATAGAAAAAGTACCTTGAGCTCTGTAGCACGCTTCTCCTTCTGTGACTTCGCCAATAGTGTTTCCAGGTCATCGATTTCTTTCTTCAACTCAGAACATTCATCTTCAAGTTTCTGCCCCCTGGCAGTCAGCTTGGAATTTATCTCCTCCTCTTCCTCCACCCGCGCAGACAGCGCCTTGACGCTGGCCTCCAGCTGGATCTTGGATTTAATCAGCGACTCGCACTGCTCTTCAACATTTGCCACAGTCTCTCGCTCCTGCCATGATGAGGAGAAAATTGTTGCCAACAGCTGGAAGTAATTTATCAGCCAGGAGAAATGCTGCTTAACACATAGCAACAAGATAATTGCCTGCCCTCTGTCCAGCACTTTCACCTACCTTTCCTAAGCAGTTGAAATAATATTCCCAGCTCCCCAATCCTATTGTTGAGAAGTGGTGGAGTTGCTTGTGTTTGGAGGTGCTTTCGATCTTTCAGGCCATTCAGTAGATTAGATTACCTCTTCTAAAGCACTTAATAGAATCCTAGTGGCCTAAAGGAGCTAACATGCCTCCAAAAATCAGCAGTGTGCTGATTAAATCACAGCTACTGGAAGCATCCCTGTGGGCATATAGTTTGAGGGTGGTACCTGCTCAGAATACAGTCTTTGAGGAAAGCTCTGTCCCCTCAGACAATAGAATATTTATCATATTATTATAAGGGTCCCGATGCACTTTAGTATATAAACATCTTCTAATAAACAGAGCTGGGTATATTATTCATAGGTTGAATTTAGAATTCATGAGGTTCCTTGCATGTCACTAACTAGATTTCACTATTATTTCCAACTAAAATCTTTTTCTCGATGGTTCTGCCAGCAGTAAATTCCACAAGTTATACACAGAGAGTGAAAAATCCTCCTTCCTTTTATCTTTTCAAATGTACTGCCTCCAACCCTTGCTGAGTGGTCCACTGTTTCAGTGTTATGGACTACGTCAAAAATGAAGGGGCTGAATCCTTTTGCTACAAAAACACCTTTTGTCACTTTGAACTCCTCTCATTTGTCTCCATTTAGAGGCTAAATGAAACCTCTTCTCTGAGCAAGTTCTTAATTACTGTAGGTCTCGCTGAGACATAACTTCACTCATGTCTCTATCTTCCATCTCTAGACCTCATCCATCCTCTGCAATTTCGGTAACCTATTACCTAACTAGTTACTTGGCATAAATTGTTGCATCTACTTAGACCAAGAGCAGAAAAAAACAAAACTCCAGGCTACTGTTTTCTGGCTAACTCTCATCCTATCTGTCCAACACGTGAGTCTCAAGGAGGCACAGATGGGAAACATATAGCATAGTGAATCTAAAACATCACTGAAGTCCAAGAGAAGGGCTAAGCTAAAAACAAAAATATGGAAGCAAAAGGATTCATGCAAATCAGAGAAGTTCCAATGCTTGAGCAACAAGGGGTCATCTGATCTCAGTTCACCCCGGCTGACAAGCAGAACAGCTGTTTGCTCTCTTCCATTCAGCATGTGTATAGGACCTGTCACCATCACCAAATGAAGAGGACACTCCAATCGACCATCTTCGATCGCTTCATTAAACAGGACAGCGAGTCTGGAGCCAGCCGAGCAGCGGTGTAACGGTTTAGCGGCAGGGACATCCTTGCGCCTGCAGTAGTTATTTTCTCACGCACTTGCAGCGTTAACTGAAATGGGTTCACTCAGTTTTGAGTTAGTGAATGATTTTAAAAGAATCTTTGTTTCCTTGATTTGTACTGTACTGAGCTGTGTTTCTTAAAAATCAACAATGATAAAACATTTCATAGCCAATTCAGCTTTTTAAATTAATTATAATTTGAACCCATCTCAGCCTTCCTGGATTTGCCCTGGAATCGGCTTCATTTTTTCCTGTGCTCTTTGACCATATATCCCAGACTTTTACCCTCTGGTCCCTTCAAAAGTCGGATCCTTTTCTATCCCTACATCAGCCTAAATAAGCAGCACTGGCCACTCTCTTTGTTGAGAGGAAGAATGATGAAAACTAGGAGGCCGGGTCTTACTCAAACCTGTCTTTCTCTTATTCAAACCTGCCTTTCTCCTAAGCCAGACAAAATATGACATTACAAGCTGTTATTTTCACAATATGGATCTTAATGTAGGTTTGAGTGGGGCCCAGGAATTTGTGGTTCTAACAAGAATCCCAGGTGAGGCTGATAAAATAAAGTTCTAGAACCACTGTTATGATAAATATGTATCAGAAGTGTAAGTCTGAGTGTAAATTCTCATATAAAATATGGCCTAGTGAAACATCAATGGGTAGCACGGCCCCAAAAGAAAAGAATAGCCTGGAGGGTGGGACGTTCAGAGAGAACAGCACTGAAACAAGTATACTCTCAAGGGTGAAACAGATCACCAGCCCAGGCTGGATGCATGAGACAAGTGCTCGGACCTGGTGCACTGGGAAGACCCAGAGGGATGGGATGGAGAGGGAGGCGGGAGGGGGGATCAGGATGGGGAACACATGTAAATCCATGGCTGATTCATGTCAGTGTATGGCAAAAACCACTACAATATTGTAAACTAATTAGCCTCCAACTAATAAAAATAAATGGAAAAAAAAAAGAATAGCCTGGGTTAGTCAAAAATTACTAAATTTTCTCTGTTTTCAATAAGTGCAAACAGCAAGAAAAACTTCTATTTATATAGATGTATTTGAACCCAGTATTTTTTTTTAACTTAGTACTGTTCTAAGTGGGGTGGAGAATACAATAAAGATGGATAATTTCATACCTGCCTTTGGAATGTTAGGGATAACAGTGGTCTGGGTAGCTAGAGAAAGGGAATATTAATAAAAGGGAATGAATAATGGCACTTCAATTTGAGTCTGAATTTGGCAAGGAGGAGTTCATGATGTGAGCCACAGTCAGCTCCTGGTCTTATTTTTGCTGACTGTATAGAGCTTCTCCATCTTTGGCTGAAAAGAATATAATCAATCTGACTTCAGTATTGGCCATCTGGTGATGTCCATGTCTAGAGTCTTCTCTTGTGTTGTTGGAAGAGGGTGTTACTATGACCAGTGTGTTCTCTTGGTAAAACTCTGTTAGCCTTTGCCCTGCCTCATTCTGTACTCCAAGGCCAAATTTGCCTGTTACTCTAGGTATTTCTTGACTTCCTCCTTTTACATTCCAGTCCCCTATAGTGAAGAGGACATCTTTTTGGGGTGTTACTTCTAAAAGGTTTTGTAGGTCTTCATAGAACCATTCAACTTCAGCTTCTTCAGCATTACTGGTTGAAGCATAAACTTGGATTACTGTGATATTGAATGGTTTGCCTTGGAAATGAACAGAGATCATTCTGTCATTTATGAGATTGCATCCAAGTATTGCATTTCACAGAGAAGGCAATGGCACCCCACTCCAGTACTCTTGCCTGGAAAATCCCATGGACGGAGGGGCCTGGTGGGCTGCAGTCCATGGGGTCACTAAGAGCCGGACATGACTGAACAACTTCCACTTTCACTTTTCATTTTCATGCATTGGAGAAGGAAATGGCAACCCACTCCAGTGTTCTTGCCTGGAGAACCCCAGGGACGGGGAGCCTGGAGGGCTGCCGTCTATGGGGTTTCACAGAGTCAGACACGACTGAAGTGACTTAGCAGCAGCAGCATTGCATTTCAGACTTTTCTGTTGACTATGATGGCTACTCCATTTCTTCTAAGGGATTCTTGCCCACAGTAGTAGATATAATGGTCATCTAAGTTAAATTCACCCATTCCAGTCCATTTTAGCTTGCTGATTCCTAAAATGTTGATGTTCACTCTTGCCATATCCTATTTGACCACTTGCAATTTGCCCTGATTCATGGACCTAACATTCCAGGCCACTATGCAGTATTGCTGTTTACACCATCAGACTTTACTTCCATCACCAGTCACACCCACAACTGGGTGGTGTTTCTGCTTTGGCTCCATCTCTTCTTTCTTTCTGGAGTTACTTCTCCACTCTTCTCCAGTAGCATATTGGGCACCCACCGACCTGGGGAGTGCATCTTTCAGTGTCCTCTTTTTGCCTTTTCATACTGCTCATGGGGCTCTCAAGGCAGGGATACTGAAGTGGTTTGCCATTCCCTTCTCCAGGGGACCGCGTTTCGTCAGAACTCTCCGCCATGACCCTCCCCTCTGGGGTGGCCCCAACGCGGCATGGCTCATAGTTCCACTGAGTTAGACAAAGCTAGTCCATGTGATCAGATTGGTTCGTTTTCTGTGATTGTGGCTTTCAGTCTGTCTGCCCTCTGATGGAGAAGGAGAAGAAACTTATGGAAGCTTCCTGATGGGAGAGGTTGACTGAGGGGGAAACTGGGTTTTGTTCTGATGTGGGGGCCATGCTCAGTAAATCTTTAATCCAATTTCTGTTGAAGGGCAGGGCTGTGTTCCCTCCCTGTTATTTGACTTGAGGCTAAACTATGGTGGAGGTGATGATGAAGACAGTGTCACCTCCTTTGAAAGGTCCCTTGCAGGCACTGCTGCACTCAGTGCCCCCAACCCTGCAGCCGGCCACCGCTGGCCCAGACGTCTGCCAGAGACTCCTGGACACTCACGGGCCTGTCTGGGTCAGTCTTGTGGGGTCTCTGCTCCTTTCTCCTGGGTCCTGGTGCACAAGGCTCTGCTTGTGCCTCCAAGAGTCTGTTTCCCCAGGCCTGTGTAAGTTCTGGCGGCTCTATGGTGGGTTAATGGCGACCTCCAAGAGTGCTTATGCCATACCCAGGTCTACTGCCCCCAGAGCCCCTGCCCTGCAGCAGGCCACTGCAGACCCAGACCTCCTCAGGAGACGCTAAAACACAGTTCTGTCTCAGACTTGAATTCAGACTTAAGTTGAAGACAGTAGGGAAAACCATTAGACCATTCGAGTATGACCTAAATCAAATCCCTTATGAGGATACAGTGGAAGTGACAGATTCAAAGGATTATATCTGATAGACAGAGTGCCTAAAGCACTATGGAGAGAGCTTTGTGACACTGTACAGGAGGCAGGGATCAAGACCATGCCCAGGAAAAAGAAATGCAAAAAGGCAAAATGGTTGTCAGAGTAGGCCTTACAAACAGCTGAGAAAATAAGAGAAGGGAAAGGCAAAGGAGAAAAGGAACGATACACCCATTTGAATATAGAGTTCCAGGGAACAGCAAGGCAGAGATGAGAAAGCCTTCCTCAGGGATCAATGCAAAGAAATAGAGGAAAACAATAGACTGGGAAAGACCAGAGAAAATTAGAGATACCAAGGGAACATTTCATGCACAGATGGGCTCAATAAAGGACAGAAATGGTAGGGATCTGACAGAAGCAGAAGATACTAAGAAGAGGTGGTAAGAATACACAGAAGAGCTGTACAAAAAAGATCTTCACGACCCAGATAATCACAATGGTGTGATCACTCACCTAGAGCCAGACATCCTGGAATGCGAAGTCAAGTGGGCCTTAGGGAGCATCACTACAAACAAAGCTAGTGGAGGTGATGGCATTCCAGCTGAGCTGTTTCAAATCCTAAAAGATGATGCTATGAATGTGCTACACTCAATATGCCAGCAAATTTGGAAAACTCAGCAGTGACCACAGTATTTGAAAAGGTAAGTTTTCATTCCAATCCCAAAGAG
>CM035295.1:3578776-3627892 GCA_020226075.1 Hydropotes inermis | reverse complement strand
ATATCAGTAACCTCAGATACACAGATGACACCACCCTTATGGCAGAAAGTGAGGAAGAACTAAAGACACTCTTGATGAAAGTGAAAGAGGAAAGCGAAAAAGTTGGCTTAAAACTCAACATTCAGAAAACTAAGATCATGGCATCCGGTCCTGTCACTTCATGGGAAATAGATGGGGAAACAGTGGAAACAGTGGCTGACTTTTATTTTTTGGGCTCCAAAATCACTGCAGATGGTGACTACAGCCCTGAAATTAAAAGATGCTTCTCCTTGGAAGAAAAGCTATGACAAACCTAGACAGCATATTAAAAAGCAGAGACATCACTTTACCAACAAAGGTGCATCTAGTCAAAGCTACGGTTTTTCCAGTGGTCATGTATGAAAGTTAAGAGTTGGACTATAAAGAAAGCTGAGTGCTGAAGAATTGAGTCTTTTGAACTGTGGTGCTGGAGAAGACTCTTGAGAGTCCCTTGGACTGCAAGGCGATCCAACCAGTCCATCCTAAAGGAGATCAGTCCTGGGTGTTCATTGGAAGGACTGATGCTGAAGCTGAAACTCCAATACTTTGTCCACCTGATGTGAAGAACTGACTCATTTGAAAAAACCCTGATGCTGGAAAAGAGTGAGGGCAGGAGGAGAAGGGGATGACAGAGGATGAGATGGTTGGACGGCATCACCGACTCAATGGACATGAGTTTGAGTGGACTCCAGGAGTTGGTGATGGACAGGGAAGCCCAGTGTGCTGCAGTCCATGGGGTTGCAAAGAGTCAGACACGACTGAGCGACTGAACTGAACTGAACTGAATGGCACTTCAGCATTATATTGGAGAAGGAGGCTCAGATGCCAAGGCCGAGTTCAGATATTCTTTGATCTGAAGTTTGTTCATCACGGAAGCAACACGATATTTGTTCAAGACAGAGGCTCTAAATCCTGACAATATCAGAATCCACCATACTGATGATTTGGACCCACACAGGGCTTGTTTAACCCAAATATCTGACATTCAAGTCTAGGCATCTTTCTTTTAACTGCTAACATTTCACAAATGAGTTTGAGGCAAAGTCGAGGTTGAATACTGCTGTTTTAAGAATTCAGGTCATTGTAATGTTGATTTGGACTGGGGAGGGCAAATAGGGAGATCAAAATCAGGAAAACCAGTTGGGGCATACTGCAATAATCCTGAAGATCTCAGTAAAGCTTTTCTCAAGACCTACTAAAATCTTTCCTTTTGATTTGCTAATGAGTTTCCTACTACCTACAGAATTTAAATTAAGATCAAGAGCTTTCTGGCTCCCAAGATAGATTTATATGTTTACACAATTAAAATCTATCTAATAAAATCCATCCCCTTTTCAAAGGCATCTTGCCAATGAAATCACTTCACTATAAAACAGGGTGTCTCGTTAAGTGTTTCCATTGTCTGTGTTGGATGAAATCCTATAGTACTAGAAAACCATGTGTCTCTTTTTTTTCAAGCCAACACTGCCTGCAAAACAAGGGAATATAATTAGAAACTTGATTTGAAGAAGAAATGGTGGGCCACTCACAGCCTGCAGCTGAAGAAGCAGGTCGTTCTTCTCCTGGAGGAGGGAGACTTGCTTTGATTTCAGCTCCTCCCTCTGAGATTCTGACTTCTCCAAGGCTTTTTGCAGCTGCACACACTCTTCCTTCAATCCAGCTCCCTCCTTTCCCATTCCAGCAGATCTAACAAGCGGCTTGATCTCAAAGAAGAGCCTCATCCAAGGCCAGCTCTTCACAGCCATGAAAGCTCTTATGTTCCACTGGATCAAAAGAAGTGCATCCCTAAATCGAGGGTTTGGGAAAAAAAAGAAAAGCAAGTTAACCTAGACTATAAAAGAGTTATTTTGCAAATTAAGATCCTTAATAAGCACATCTTTTAAGGAGTCATTATAAACTCTCATTAGTCTTCAAAGCACTTCTACATCCAAGCTCTCATTTGATTCTAGCAAAAACTCTTTGAGGGACTTTTGGGGCTAACAATATTGTAGACTAGGTGTCCTGAAAAATGCTTCCACTACAAGCATTCTATAATGAGAGGTGACCCTTAAAGAGGGTAAGAAGTATAAAGGGAGCTTTAAAAAAATAGGAGCAAAAAGTGAATGCTTGTGCAGTCTGACCGTCCTCATGGAAGGGGGAAGCCAGGCTTGGTATTGTAGAGTTTGTATTTTTATACCCTTATGGACAAAGAGGCAGGCTGAGATTTGCAAAGAACTTCACTCTTAATGAAAAGGAGGATTTAAAAATTCACCCACTGGCACAGAGAGAAGTCGAGGAGAAGTACATCTGATTTGGTCTGGGCTCAGGGTGAAAAAAAATTTTTTTATACTAGGAATTTTTTTTGAAAACTATGAGCCAGCAACCACTTGAGTGTTTGAAGTTTAAATTATACTATATGATTAGTGCAGAAATACACAAGAAATTAGCATTATCATTTTTTAAACTGGTAATAAATACCCTTTGGGTCCTTGGGGGAAAAATGCAAAAGTGAACTGAAGAAAATATCCTAAAACCAAGCACTAGAGATTTTCTTAAAGTCCCCTTGAAGATTAGCTTACAATTCAAAATTACAAAACACATAGAGAAAAAAATTCAACCATAGGTGAGGGTGGGCACCCAGAATAAAAAATTTAATTAAATCCCCAAGAATTTCACATAATGGAACCATCTAATGGAGACCATAGAGTAATTACTAAAAGTTCTTAAAGACATAATAGAAAGAGTTGAAAAACAACAACAACAAAACAAGAAAGGAATGAGCCACTATGAAAAAAAAGGCAGACAGATTTGAAAGAGGACCACATAAAATGTCTAGCACTGAAAAGTATAGTCATTGAAATAAAATACTCAATGGAAGAATTAAGCAGTTGATTAAACACACTGGAAAAAAATTGTGAATTAAAATAAACCCAAGCAAGTGGAAGGAAGGATAGACTAAAGCTGAGATCAGAAACTAATGAACTAGAAAACAAACAAACAAAAAATTTTAAGTCTTTTCATAAACAATTTAAATGCTTTAAAGTATTTAAATTTTTAACTTAAGAAAAATTTTAATTTTCCTCCCTTGTGGCTTAGCTGGTAAAAAATCTCCCTGCAATTTGGGGCACATCGGTTCAATCCCTGGGTTGGGAAGATCCTCTGGAGAAGGGAAAGGCTACCCACTCCAGTATTCTGGTCTGCAGAATTCCATGAACTGTATAGTCCATGGGGTCGCAGTCAGACACAACTGAGAGACTTTCACTTAAATTTAAATAATCTAATTAAATAAACATCAGACAAGAATAATCAAGAAAAAGAAAGAGCATAAATAGTATTAGGAATGGTAATACCTAAGAATCCTAAAAATATAATAATCTATGATTATGTTCTAGAAACATAGTTATGACAGATTAAAAGTTATAATCTAGCAAGTTGGAAGATTTTTTAAAATGTAAAATCTCTTTTTCTAAAGAAATTGATCTAAACTGATCTAAGAACAAAATCCCAATAGACCTATAACTATTAAATAAATTAAATCAAATCTGTAAAATTTATAATGAAAGAAATACCAGATCTAGATAGTTTTATAGGCAAATTTTACCAAAAACTCAAAAACAAATAATGAAAATAAATCATGTCATGTTTTGAAAAGAGGAAACACTGCCTAACCCTTTTGTGAGATTAAAGTAACTTTGGTTAAAAGTCAGATGAAAGCAGGGGAAACAATTACAGGCCAAATTTATTCATGAACATTGATGCAGAAATACTATAATATTATAACCAATCCCACAATGTATGAAAAAGATATTTCATAAACAAAGTGGTTTAACGCTTTTTAATCTACTAATTTAACACATGCATGAGTTAATGGAGAAAGAGTAAAAGTGTTAGCTGCTCAGTCCTGTCTGACTCTTTGCGACCCCAAGGACCGCAGCCCGCCAGGCTCCTCTGTCCTCGGGATCCTCCAGGCATGAACACTGGAGTGGGCTGCCATTCCGTCCTCCAGGGGATCTTCCTGACTCAGGGATCAAACCCATGTCTCTGGTGCCTCCTGGACTGGCCAGCAGGTTCTTTACCACTAGTGCCTTCTGGAAAGCCCAACCATGTGATTGTTTCATAGACGCAAGAAAAGAATTTAATCATTTCTTGGTAAACATGATTAACAAAATAAGATGGCACAAATGCCCTCTATACCACATTTCATATCTACAAAAAAAACAAACTATGGAAAACATGATATTAAGAGGAAAATTATATCTTCCCCCAAAGTCAGAAATATGACTCAGTTTGGCAAAAGTTTTTGAAATTGGAATACCATAAGTTGGTGAGGATATAGAGTCATGGGACTTTCATAAACTTCTGGTAAAGAGTAAAATGAAAAGCATTTTGGCAACATCTCATAAAGCTGTAGCTGTGTATAGCCTAAAGCCTAATATTATAATTCAAACCTAGAGAAATGCCACTCAAAGTGTGAGCCTTAGCCAACTGATACCTACATACTGTCAGCCATTGCACAAGCATTTTGAGTAACACTACCCTCAAGAAGGGCTTCCCTTATAGCTCAGCTGGGAAAGAATCTGCCTGACATGCAGGAGATCTGGGTTCAGTCTCTGGGTTGGGAAGATCCCCTATAGAAGGAAATGGCAACCCACTCCAGTATTCTTGCCTGGAGAATCTCATGGACAGAGGAGCGTGGTGGGTTACCGTCCATGGGGTCGCAAGAGTTGGAGACAACTTAGCAACTAAACCACCACCACCACCCCCCTCAAGAGACTCTTGCATACGTGCAAGGGGAGACATTTACAAAAATATCACTGCAGAATTGTTTGTAATATAAAAAATTATAAATAAGTTTACTTGAGCTGCCAAGTGAATAAATAAATTGTAGTATATTCATGCAACAGAATAATGTCCAACAGTTAAGATCAATGATCTAGCCATAGATTTATCAATATCAACTAATTTCAAAACTAGTACTGAGTGTAAAGAACAGATTTTAAGATAATACACACACAATATTTCCATGGAGACTAAAAACTTGCAGAATCACATAACCTTTTAAGGATATCTGCATATCTCTGTAGAACTTGGATCAAGGGAGAAATACACAAGGGACTTCAACTGTGTCTGTTAATTTATTTTTCAAAATATATTGTGAGTAACTACAGAAAAATGTTACATCTTTTTATGTTTTATATGTGAAACATGAATGAAACAGAGTGATAAACACAAATTCAGGATCTGGGGAGCTAGGAATAGGACCTGGATCAAGGAAGAAATACACGAAAGGCTTCTACTTTGCCTACTAATTTAATTATTTTTAAGTTGTGAGGAATCACAGAGAAAATATTGAGAATTGATACGCTTTGATGACAGCTACATGAGTACACGTTATAGTATTTTCTCTATTTTTTGTGTGTTTGAAATATTTCATAATAATTCTTTTCAAGTCATTCTGTGATTTAGACAGGATGGATAATAAATACCTCATTTTAGAGACGAAAGAGGTGAACTGAGAAAATTAAGATTCTCATACAAGTTTACAAAACCTGTCACAGAAATCATATCTCCTGATCCCTGAATTCTCATAAACTCCCATACCGTACTGGATACCATATGAGTCATGGAAAACTCCTAGGAGATGCCTCTCTGAAATCTCTGATAATGTAATGGTGTCTTTCTTCTTTGGGGAAACAGAAGGAATTAACAACTGTCACGTAAGCAACTCACACCAAGACCTGTGGACATACCCACAGTAAAAAGTGAATATGACAGCCCCAGGACCCCTTTGTTCGGAGCTTGCTTTTCCAGCATTCTATTAAAGGGTTAACAGACCTACGCTCAGTGTCCAGAGGCGGTGATAAATGTCCCCAGTTAACCCGCCTGAACTGAAGGAAGAGATTACGGCCACATGTCAGCGAGAGTCAGTTTCTGACCCAGGATGCTGTACACTGGTCAGAAAGCCTACCTGCTTCACAGCAAACGTCCCCAGAGGGGCTGAGAGACGCCCGCCAGCCCGTCTGGGCCTGCTTCTGGTTTGAGTTACGAGTCACAGCACTCTCAGAGAGCCAGACTCTGCCAAGTACAAAGAATGCCTCCAAAGGGAAGACGGGAAGCAATGCAAGAAGTATCTGAATGGTGCTTATTCTTGTGAGGGTAAGAAAAGCCATTTGTGCTCTGTTCGGTGTTCCAGCACTCAAAAATGTTCACATTGAGGCCCAGGCTAAGCAAAGGTGGCAGAGCTCTGCACGCTGACTTGTTGTAACGCAGTGGGAAGGCGCCTGGGCTGGGCACACCGCCGCTCTAGCAGGGCCAGATGTCATACCTCTCTTCCAGGGTCCTTTGGAATTTGGTTTGCATCAGTTTTCCCCGTACTCTGGCTTGGAACAGTGTGAAGACTTCAGATAATCTCTCATCTCTCATGGCTTCCAGTTTGTCCAGAAAGCCAGTTTTTAAAAGCACCTAAAAGAAACATCAGATGTCAGTTCCAGTCCTAGCGGGCATTCAGTAAATGTCTATTGAGTGGCCATATGAGCAACTGATGTATTTGATGATCAGTTCTATTTCTTGTTAACGTCTCATAACGTAAATTCTAGGAAGTTTGGTTTTATAAACCTAAAAGCTTGCCAAAGCGGAAAACCTTCATTTAACCCTGCGGCTGTATTAGCGCCTGAAGACGTAGACTCTGCTCCTCCTGATCCGTGAGCAGTGTCCAGGCTGTTTAAGGAACTTGGTTCTAGTTTTAAGCTAGGCCCAAGCAGGGGTCTGCAAGCTTCATCTGTGAGGTGCCAGGCAGTGAAAAGTTTAGGCTTTGCCGGCCACACTCCGTCTCGGCAGAACTCCTCCTCCCACCCCCCCTTCTCCTTGCCTCCTCTTCCTCTTCTTTTATCTTTCTTCCTCTTTAAAAACGCCAAATCATTTTAGCAAGGGGGCCATACAAAAAAATAGGCCACTGATACGGCCCTTAGGCCATAGTTTGCTGACCACCACTCTAGAGAAAGTCACCTTTGTCTTAAACAATAAAAAAAAAAAAGCACACATAATTTTTTTTTTTTTTTTTAAAGAATCATTAGTAAGCCTCAGGATGAGGTGAGTGAGGTACTTAAGGCACAAATTTTAAGGAAGCACTCACTTTCAGGGTTGTATAAGTCAGTCCTTACACCCCCCTACGAGTAAGTGCTGCCTCAGATTTTGTGCTTTAGGAGGCTCTCTCAATTCATGTCGTGTGCTAGGTCACTTCAGTCATGTTGGATTCTTTGTGACCCTGTGGACGATAATCCACCAGGCTTCTCTGTCCATAGGATTCTCCAGGCAGAAATGTTGGAGTGGGTAGCCGTGCCCTTCTCCAAGGGATCTTCCCGACCCAGGGACCAAACTCAAGTCTTCTGCATTGGCAGGTGGATTCTTTACCACTAGTGCTACCTGGGAAGCCCCTCAGCTCATAACAGTCCTAGCCTAGGTAAGCAGTACACAGCGAAAATAACTGAACATACGAGGAAGCAAGGTACCAGGAGTGAAAATCAGCAGAAACAGGTGCTCAAAATGCGGGAGTTGAGTAACATTTTATAAGCATGTCCAACAGAGTTTTCTTTCTGGAAGCTCTTTATCACACAGCCTCATTTCTCCTTTAAATAATCTGGCCCTTATATGGCTTCCCCAGTGGATCAGCAGTCAAGAATCTGCCTGCAATGCAGGAGACACCAGAGACTCGGGTTTGATCCCTGGGTCAGAAAGATCCCCAGAAGGAAATGGCAATCTACTCCAGTATTCTTGCCTGGAGAATTCCACGGACAGAGGAGGCTGGTGGGCTACAGTCCATGGGGTTGCAAAGAGTCAAATATGACTAAAGCGACTTAACACATGGATATCATTAGAAACGACCTGATACTGATTGCCAGGTGAAAACCAAATGTGTTAGTCAGAAGTTTCCCGAAATATGTGGATCATGCCAAAATCTTCCAGATAAAGCAAAATTTAGTGAATCACATTTAAGGAAGTTAGCTTTGGACTAACTTTTTGGATAGTAGGGCTGATCTTACTGTTTTTAGTTACTCTGATGGTCTTTCAAAATTAATTTCCTGAAAGCATATTTATGGATGAATCCATTCACATGCAGACAAGCAGTTATCTCCAGTAAGCTGATTCAATTTAGTCTAGTTCTGATGTGTATACATATTTTTTATCACCCTAAAGTTGATCCATTATTTTATATCTTGGCACAAACTTGCTTAGATAAGTAATTATAAAGACGTATTAGTAAATATAATCAAGGCCATCATTAAAAAATCTACAAACAATAAATTCTGGAAAGGGTATGGAAAAAAGGGAGCCCTGTTTTGGGATGGGGGTGCAAACTGATACAGCCACTATGGAGAACAGAATGGAGATTCCTTAAAAAACCAGAAATAAAATTATCATATAGCCCAGCAATCCCACTACTGGGCATATTCCCTGAGAAAACCATAATTGAAAAAGACACATGGATCCAGTGTTCATCACAGCACTATTTACAATAGGTAGAACATGGAAGCAGCCTAGATGTCTGCCGACAGAGAGATGAATAAAGAAGTTGTACACAAGGGAATATTACTCCGACATAAAAAGCAATGTATTTGACTCAGTTCTAATGAGATGTATGAACTTAGAGCCTATTATAGAGTGAAGTTAAGTCAGAAAGAGAAAGACAAATATCATATATTAATGCATATATGTGGAATCTAGAAAGATGGAACTGATGAACCCACCTGCAGGCAGCAACGGAGATGCAGACAGAGAATAGACTTGTGGACACAGTGGGGGCAAGGAGAGGGTGTGCTGAGTTGAGAGGGTTGATTGAAACACACACATGACCACACATAAAATCAGATAGCCAAGGGAAGCTTGCTGTGTAACGCAGGGAGTTCAAGCCCTGAGCCCTGTGACCGTGTCGAGGCGCGGGACGGGGTAGAAGGCGGGAGAGGGCTTCAAGACGGAGGGGACACATACGTGTGTGTTCAGTCCCTGAGTCATGTCTGACACTTGGCCACCCCGTGGACTTGTAGCACACCAGGCTTCCTGAGTTTACTCAAATTCATGTCTGTTGAGTGATACGATCTACCATTGAGTGATACCATCTCCTGCACACGCCTGTGGCCAATTCATGTTGATATACGGCAGAAACCAACACAATATTGTAAAGCAATTATCCTCCAATTAAAAATAAATAAATATATAAAACTGATAGAGCAAAAAACTGTAATCAAGGCTAAGTTTCAAAAAACATTGACTTTTGAATTTTCTCTCTCAACATAGCCAAAGTTTTCACTCTCAGCAGAGTTCTATTTGAATGATTTGTGGTCACAAGAGTGGTAAAAGCCTTGTAATTGCATTTTCATGGGTATTTTAAGATATACAGACTTTCCTCCCACTCTTTTCCAAACGCATTCTTTGTGGTTCTCTGGTTACCTTAGTGATTCCAAAGCGGTACTGGGTACGGTCTATCTCTAAGGAATCAAGTAATTCTTCAGCTCCTTTTCTGCTGCTTGCAAATTTGCTCTTTGGAAAGGCCCTTGGGTTCAGAATGTAGTACCTAATTTAAGTAAAGAATAAATCCTGAGGTCAGGGGTGAAAATAAAGAATAATTTGGACAAGTAAGGCAAAGGGAAGTGTGTATATATATATATAAACTCCCACCTCTCCTGTCAATATGTTCAATTTCCACAAAACTCTTGGCAATAATAATGAGGATACAAGCAATAATTCCTTCCTTTGGTATAACAGTTAATACTTTTGACAGTGCTGTCGAGACCACCTCACTTGGTTTTATGCTCAGAGGAAGGAGGAGAGAGCGGAGTAGGGATCAGGGGAAAGATGAAGAGACAGGCTTAAGTGTCTCTATTGTACAGATAAGGACACTGAGAAGCAGACACATTGAAGAACTTTTCCAGGATTCCCTCGTCCTAATGGTGAGTTGGTGGAGAGCTAGAAATATGCTTCTTAACACTGACACAGGTACTCTTTCTACTTTATTATACTTTGCTCAAATTTGCTTGATGACTTATAATTGGCGCTTTTAGAATTCAGGAAATAGAAAGCAAAAATGCCTCTCTTGCCTGCTGCCGCACACCCTGCTGGCTTTCTGCCTCTCACAGGCTCTGCTAGGAAAGAAACAGCCCGCTTGGATGGCAGCTACGATTAAGTACCTACAACATTTCAGAGATTCAATTCAGCCTCCGTATCATTCTCTATATATTTCTTCTGTATGTGGGTCTATTATCCAGTAATAGAGATTTAGGGATATTAAAGCTACATGGATGTTGGATTTAAGGGGAAATAATAATGGAACTCTGTCATCATATATCTCGCCACCACCAAAACACATCGATCTATAGTCTGGAGGATATCCGCCAAACAAACAATGCATGTCTAAGCACTCCGAAAGAGAAGGGGGGAAGAAATGCTCCAGGCTTCTTGAATCCTAGGATGTATGTTTACCTTTGCTTAAAATCAGCATACAGCAGGCGGTGTGGAAAACCTTCACGGCATATCGTGATCGCTTCTAAGACACCATTACAGCGCAGCTGCTGTAGAACCAAATAAGGGTCCATTACACCTGAAGAAAGAGGTTCACCATGAGTCCATGTCTAAAATGATGATTACCCTGATTTTGTCCTAGCTGCTGCATCTTCGGTTAAGAGTCTGAATCTGGTGTTCTCTACACGACAGTTAGAAGGCTTCATTCAGTCTCAGCCTGATGGCTCTCAAAGTCCCCACCTATCATGTAGGAGTCTCCAAGTAGGATTTACCTGGGATGAGTCCTCTAGTTCATAGTTAGCCAAGACTGTATAAGCAAATACTCCTAGAAGGTGAAAAAACACAATTTTCTCCTAATGTGAATGGCTGGTATGATGTGCATTTGCCAGTCAAAACCAACTAGAATGGGGATAGAACACCAAAGAGAACCGGCACGTCCACGTAGGAAGGGGAAGGGGTTACAAGGAGGGAGAATACAAAGAAAGGAAAAGGTAAGCACAGGCACAAAATTCTGTTTTTACCATTTTGCATTTGGGAAGACCTGGCCACGCCCAGCCTACACTCTCTTCTGGTGATCTTCAGAAAACCTACGTTGTGTTCTAAAGTTTAATAAGCCTTCTCCCAGTGCCCCTTGTTCCTGAGATGAAGCCCACAAGAGCTGCAGCTGCACTCGCTGATAGAAGCCTTTGAAAAGCCAGCCAATAAGCCGTGGTATCTGGCTCTCAGTAAGGCATCTGGAAGAAGCCAAATGGCACTCTCCTAACAAAGACCTGCTAGAGTGTTCTCAGGAAAATGGGAATGAGATGATTTTCCGCTTCTGCCCAGGATCACAGAAACAAACAGTAAGACACACATCCACAGTCCTGTACGCCCATCCCTGTCACAGACAGAAACAGATCATCTGTGGGGAGAGGAAGCCGAGTTCTGTGACACAATGGCATCAGGCATGCTTATTCCCTTCGAGGACATATGAAGAGCTGTTCAGATTGGATCATGAAGCTTTTCTTGTGACTTTGTCTTAAGAATTAAAAAAAAAAAAAACCTGCTGAAATCAGAGCTGGCTCGATGGGAGGCAACTCTAATAGGTAACAGAATTGCTTCAAAATAGAGGCAGCTAATTAGATTCCTTGCTAGATGGAAGCAGTGTCCCTAGATGCATTCAGAAACCCAGCTGATGAGAAACAACAAGGCAAAAAACATACAGCGTGAGTGAACGTGAAGTGTTTGCATTGCAAAAACTCAAACCGCACCATCACTGTTTAGCATCACACTTTCCCCAAATAGGTCACAGACTGTCAAGACTGGGGTCTTAATTACAAGACGTTAATAAAAATGCAAGGTTTTACAGAACCTCAGAAATCAGGATCAGCAAATCTGGCTACCTAACCCGAGGATGATCAGCGCTCTTACTGAAGACAGTAAGTGCTTTCGTCACATACACAACTTCGAGGCTGACAGCCTCCGACCAAGCTCTACAAAGCCAGTAATTCAAAAGAGAAGGCTGGGGATCTTCAAATCCAAGAAGTAAGGAAAGCAATCCCTATAATTAATATCTATAAAAACTTTGCTTTGTTAATTAAAACATAAATAATTCACCACCACCTACCTATCTCATCACCCCACCCCAGCACTATCCATTCATTAAAAGGTATCCACTACAAAAGCCAAGAAATGGAAACACCTAAGTGTCCACTGATGGATGAACAGCTAAAAAAGACGTGGTATATGTGTATAATGGAATATTATTCAGCCATATAAAAGGAAGATGTCCTGCCATGTATGAAAACACAAAAGGACCTTGAGGTCATTATGCTAAACAAAATAAGCCAGACAGGGAAAGGCAAACACCATAGGATCTCACTTAGGATTCTAGATATTTTCATCCTAAAATGTCTTCACTGAAAGCATTCTTGCCGCTAGTGTTTTCATTGCATAGCTGATTGGTCATGAAGCAATTTTGCCATAAAAGCTGAAGTAACTGGTTCCAACTGGCTGACAGTTTGGTTTCATTTCTCACTGACACAGTACACTCATTCTCACATTACATGACTCTGAAAGAGGCCGAGGGCCTCCACAGTGCGGAGCTGAACCCCCATTTTCCATAGAGCTTGGAACATCTACCAACAGGCATGTGACAGTATGCCAAGAACAAACAGTAGTGTGGAAAGCTGTCACAACATGACACAAAGCTGAGTCACAAGTATCTATTTTAGTACTTGTATTTGGTGACACCTCTCTCACTGAGGGAAGAAACTTTTGCAAAAAAGAAGTGTAGTGCAAAACAAAAAGATGGATCAAAAGCCAAAAAAAAACTGTTTGATGAGCTATGAACAAAGACAAGGAGGACAAATGGGCAGGTTCAACCCACCAAGTGATATCAGCCGTGTGTGCAGTACTGCCTTGAATCTATACACATTTTAGGTGCATTCAAATAGTCCGTATTTCACAATAAGATGTTTTTAATTTTGCTATTCATTTTTCATGTTTAATTATATTCTTTTAATGTCCCTCTTTTATTTTTTTTGTTTTATCATTTATGACAAAATTGCTTGACGGCTAATTAGTTCTGTGGCTGAAAGTTTGCTGCAAAAATGCCGGGGCAAAGATGTCAGTAACAAAGAAGCTTACGGTGAAAATGTCACTCGCTTATACATGGAATCTTTAAAAAACAAACAAACAAATGCATAAAAAGATAGATTCAATTTTGTGGTTACCAGAAGTGGGGTAGGGGAGGGGAAATTGGATGAAAGGTCATCAAAAGGTGTGAGCTCCACTTTTAAGATAAGGAAGTCTTAGGGGTGTAATGTGTACCGAGATCTCTATAGAACACTGCAGTATGGTGCACTGAAAAGTATTGAGAGAGTAAATCCGAAGAGTTCTCATCACAAGGAAGTGTTCTTCTCTTAGTTTTGAATCTATAAGAGATGATGGATGTTAAACCTATAATCATTTCATAATGTATACAAGGCAAGCCATTATGTTGTATACTTTAAATTTATAAGTGCTGTGTGTTAATTATATCTCAATAAAAGAGAAGAAAAAAATAAAACATTTTTAAAAAAAGTATCTACTGCCCAGAAATACATAACTAAAGACATGGGTACTATTAAGGAGAGGGAAGATATTAGTATGATGAAGCAAGACTAGAGGGAGTTCTTAACAATTAGAAATGGATTTAGAATCTCTTTTTATGGTCAATTTAGATAATTTAGACCAAATGATTTTCTTTTTGCTGAAATATCCACCTTAATCCCCCAATTGATTATTCAATTCTTTTTTTTTTTTCATACTTTGCCCTTGTAGACAATGGCATAGAAGCTCATTCACATTTTAGCATGAAATTCGAGGAGGAATTTAAATGATAATATCAAGTATTCTAATGTTACCCAATTGAGCCTGCTTTGTGAAATCCTTCTGCATGTCCACCTGAATCTTAATTCAAAGGCAATCTTGAGGAAGTTTTGAAAAACTCACTTTTAATGTATTTTAGTTTTTCTTTATGAAAATCTACCCTTATATAAAAGAGACTGGTGAATGCTTCTTTAAAAGACATTCAACATAGCTTAAATCAAAAGAATTTCCTAGTGTGGATTACAAAGAAATCTACTTACCTGGAGTTTTGTTCACATTGGGATTTATGCATCTCACAAAATGAGGTGCAGTTGATTTCAGGTTAGTCATTAATTTATTCAGGTTTTCCTAAAATGGAGAACATAGCCAACACAAAATCACTTAGAAATCACTAAAAAGACCAATCCACCTCACAGAGTCTCCATGATGATCAACTTAATCTTAAAGCCAGATACAAACCAACAATGAAATAATGAATTCAACATTTTTCCCTGCTTACCAAAATACATTATTTTCTTCCTATGACAAATCAATATTCATCTAACTGTTCTGTTGTGAATCATATCTGCCTGTTTTAAATTCGATAGCAATAATTTATGGAAGTGAAATAGAATAACTTGAAGGAAGAAGTTGTTTCTCAGGTATTCTGTCTGGAAAAATTTTATCTTCATCTGAAAGCAGAGTCTGAGATGGAGCTTCTGGTTCAAGAGATTTATCTGGAGGAGGAGGGAAGCCAAGCAGGGCAGGGGGAGAAAAAACCAACGGCTTGGACTCAGTTTAGTCTGAGTCCTGCAAAAGCTCTGTGCACAAATGCACCAATTATACTACAGTTGGTATCTCCCTGAGGCAAGGGAGGGACCAAAGTCTGGAGGGGCAGGGAAGGAGATAGCTTCCCAGCAACTGTGAGTTGTTATGAGCCTATACTTTCATCAGTGGTAAGATGAGTGCCAGGCTGATAAATGAGATCTAAGTAGGAGAAAAACATTGTCCACTAAAATCCATAAATACCAAGATAATATTCCATTTTTCCAACTTGCTTAACTTCAGATACTTTATCCTTATATGAAGATGTAAAATTACAAATAAGTAATAACATATGCAGATTGTGAAGTAGCTAAAATATGAATAGATACAATTAAAAGTTACTTTATGCAGAGATGCAACCATTTGGAACGAAGCTCCTTTCTTGCGTTTCTTCTCCCCAAACTGTAGAGCTAAAAAAAAGAAGAAAAAAAGTACAAGAAGGCTCCTTTTCATCACATCATCAAACCCTGGTGATAAAACCATAAATGTGTCAAAGTTCTAGAAGCAATAAGGCAATGTCTACAAAAGCTTTAAAAATGTTTATGTCTTAACACAAAGTCTATTTCTGGTGCTTTTGCTCAAAGAAATATCAGGCAACTGTGCAAAGATACTCACTGAAGCATTATTTAGTCATTATAAAAAAAAATAAGCAAAAATTTAAATGTCAACAATAGGAGATTGGTTAGTTAAAGTATAAAAAAAGAGTATGCATATGATGAAACAGTGTGATCTTTTAAAATGATGATGCAGATACATATCACTGACCTGGAAAGATTTCTAGGATTTATTTTGAGAGGGAAAAATTAGGTTACAAAATATCTGCATATTATGATCTTAAGTGTGTGTGTGTATACATATATATATATATATAAGTGTAGTTGAATTATGGCTGACTATATACATAATAAATGCTGGGTACAGTGTATACTAAAATGTTAGCCATTGTTATCTCTGTGACATTATAGGTAATCTTTATTTTTCTCTTTTTAGTTTCTCCATATTGTCTTTGTGGCAACACTCATGCATTATTTTTGTAATTTGTAAAAAACATCCATTCCCATTTTCTTGAAGCAAACAAATCTATGCTAAGCCAAAGTGTTTTACAAACATTTGTGTAGTGCTAATTCATTAAGATGTACAAAACCCATAGGCAATCTGGAAAAAATGGGCCAGCTAACAACATAAAAAACTGAAAAAATACTCTCTAGCTGGAGCAGCGGCTGAGGCAAGGATCATAGTTTAATCGCTGATGTCCTCTTGACATGTTCCACGCCCTCTAAGGGAATCACTTGACTTCTTCATACTTTCACTTTTTACCCAGAGAAAGGGAACGCTGCTGCCTCCCATTTATTGTTTTAAAGAATTGTAGCTGATTTACAGTACTTGGATTCTCCAGAAGAAAGTATGGTTATTATGAGTAATTCAGTGTTTGGATGAGTCAGAAACTTGGAGGCAAGTGTTTTCCAGGGGTCTTAAAAGAATTATGAAAAAGGATATTCTGGACAACTCTTCTAGCTCAAAAGAACACAGAACACCCTGAAGAGTCAGAAGATAATTTCCTCTCTCAAACCACTCTCTGATTTCTTATGATCAGAGAATTACTCATCTGCGAGCCATATATTTACATGGTCACTATTTATCAAACTTCTCAGAGGTACTTTAGAAGCTATTAAAATCAGGCAAATGCACTGCCTGCAGATTTTTAGGGTCCAAATACAATAGCTGCCATTTCTCAATCTCCTCTTGAGGTGGACCCACAGGATTTCAGACATGCTCCTAAATTACATCATCATGTGCTTTCAGAGCCGGGCGGTGCTAAATTTCTCCACTGCCTGACCAAGTTGATCAGGAGTCCCACACAGGTGACAGGGGACACCTACTGAAGCTGGAAGTAAGACCAGAGGAGGATGAGAACATCAGAAAGTGAGAGGACACACCACACTTAAAGAACACATGGCCATGTTGCTGCAAGGGTGTTTGAAACCAGGTTGGCCAGATTTTATTCTTGTTGTTATTCAGTTGTGCAGTTGTGTCTGACTCTCTGCGACCCCATGGACTGCACCACACCAGGCTTCCCTGTCCTTCACCATCTCCCGGAGCTTGCTCAAACTCGTGTCCATCGAGTCGGTGGTGCCATCCGACCATCTCGTCCTCTGTTGTCCCCTTCTCCTCCTGCCTTTAATCTTTCCCAGCATCAGGGTCTTTTATAAAATTGGTTGACTCTTCGCATCATGTGGCCAAAGTATTGGAGCTTCAGCTTCAGCATCAGTCCTTCTAATGAATATTCAGGGTTGATTTCCTTTAGGATTGACTGGTTTGATCTCCTTGCAGCCCAAGCGACTCTCAAGAATCTTCAACATCACAGCTCAAAAGCATCCATTATTTTTTCACAAGGGCATCTAAAACAAGGTTGGCCATATGTTTTGTTTTCCCATAAATTCCATTTTTCAAATGAAAAAGGAAATACAAGTGCGTACATCTGATTTTTTAAACCAGTGTAGACCAACCATGTTTGAATTCTAGGTTCTGCTCAGGGGCTGCCAGTTTGGACTTCTGCTATGAACCATGGTGCGCTTCCCCCTGCAGGAGGCAGGAGTCCAGATGTGAGGCTGATGCCAGCAACCTGGCCTTTGTGTCCTCAAAGGCTTGTCTCACGCTGCAGAGTCTGAATCAGATCCTGAATCCAGCGAGTCTGTCCATCGCTCTGCTTTGTTTGTTTCCAGAAGATAGTGAGAGTGAAATAGGCATGAGGCTAGTAAGCACAAGTTCTGTTTCTGACCTCAGCTTTGCCATTTAGTAGTGTTAAATCAATGAAGCAAGCAGGCCGTCAGACTGAGGTGCTCCAAAGCTGTGGCAGCCTGTGTAAGCAAACCAAACTCTATGCCTGTGAAAGTCTCAAGGTTACAGAATTGAAACTAAGGACAGCCAATCACAAACAGCCATGTGGGCTTTAGATACAGCTAATCACTAGTGTCCTCAATTCACTCCACCTTTTCTCTATAAAAGTCTCTCCTTGAGTTCCTGTGGGTGGAATGCCCTTAACCCATTCTGGTTTGGTGCTGCCCAATTCAAATTGCTTTTTGCTCAAATAAACTCTTAAAAAATTTTAATATGCCTGGGTTTATCTTTCAAAGGTAGATTTGTGAAATCTGGGGATGCTATTTAATTCTTCTGTATTTGCTTCTGTAAGATAGGGAGAGATTTCCTAGAAAGAGTCATGACCAGGATTGAGCAAGATAATGTATCTAGAAGTGTTTGGAAACCGCTGCTATTGTTTGCTGTTTAATCACGAAATCCTGTCAAATTCTTTTGCAACCCCACAGCAGCAATCTGCCAGGCTCCTCCACCCATAGGATTTTACAGGCAAGAATACTAGAGTGGGTTGCCATTTCCTTCTCCTAGGGATCGTCCCAACCCAGGGACTGAACCCACGTCTCCCACGTTGGCATGCACATTCTTTACCACTAAGCTACTTGGGAAGCCCTACTTTGTAAATTACAAACTACTAAACAAGATTAGTTATTAGTTGGTCAGCAAGTATTTATGGAGTGCCTGCTAAACAGGCATCTGTTATATGCTTGAGGCCACACTTGAACAAGTGAGACATAATCTCTGCCCTCATGAAGCCCATAAAAATCCCATTACTGCAATATAAAGGCACTATGAAGGAGAATTCCAAGATATTTGGAGCATATGTATTAAAGGAGCTTGTTATTTACCCAAAATCATTCATCAAAACATGGTTTGCTGCTCTCTTTGCAACTTGGTTGAGCAGAAGATAAAAACAGGCTGGAGCAGTCTCCTTGAAATCTATCTACCTTAGAGCACCATTTCCCCAAAGAACCACCAGCCTGAGGAAAGAAAGGCTAATGAGAGGGGATGACTCAGGCCACGGGGAGCAGACACACATCTCTCAGGAAAGAAGCCAGGATTTTTATAAGCTCTGAGGCAGACGTGGGCTCCATTCTAAGGCTGAAAAATTGAGGAAGATTGTTTGACTCACCAGTGTTGGTACTGATGTAATTTTCAAAAAGGTTTGCCAGGAGTCTGTTGGACGACTTCTGAAATATAGCCACCACTGTTTCATTAAGAAAGTCTTTGTTCTTTTCAAGCCAGCCACTGATGTTATAAGGCACCTTTGGAAAGGCATGTAGTTCAGGTAACAAAAACGGAGAATGCATAAGTTCCTTAGCAAATTATGTAATTCTTTAAAAAAAATCATACATTGTGTATGTCATTTGAATTTAAATCAGTTTAATGTAACAGTACTGAATAAATAGTCCAGAAGCCTATGTGCAACCAAAAGAGCTTCTCAGGCTTTACCATTTACACTGTGGAAGGAAAGGAAGAGAGAGGGAGGGAGGGAGAGGGAAGAAGAAGCAGGGAGCAAGAGGAACACGGGGCCAGAGCGGGTGGAAGGAATAGGTGGCATTTCCAGGACAATTCACATCAGCCCTCCTTGATACAGGCGAAAATAGATGGAATGAAGCGACTGCCTCTGAAACAAGGTGAGCCCTCCACAAACGTTATAGCATTTCGCTGTAAATATTACTCTAATTAATATTCAAGGATATCAAAGAAGAGAGTTACAAACATATCATATCTAGGTAAAATTGGCAGGTCATTTTTAGGTTGAGCATTATTTTATCCTTTATCAGTTCTCTTTGTTCCACCCAGAATCACTGACCAGAATCATAAAAGCAGAATGAAAAGGCACGTGCACACACACGTATGTGAACACACACACACACACACACATACCCCCAGGGGGGAAATGAGGTGAGGGAGTAAGGAGCATTAGGAATCTTTGTTGGTCATAGTTTAGAGACCATTACCTCATAGTGACTCTTTATGAGAAAATGAAAAAAAAAACTTTAGTAAAAAGATCAGTTGAAATCACTCATCCACACAACGTGCAGTTGAAAGAATGGATGAATAAGGAAAAGCCCATGCCTTTGATGGTCTCCGAGACTTTCTGAAATGGTCTTACTTTGAATTGGGTGAGAGAGTCTATTTTTGAAATTTTTGACCTCTGTTATTATAGTATAGTATTTCATCTCCTAAGTACTAAAAGTCTACACCAACTTTTTTGGGGAACTGAGATTTATTTTGTTCATCTCTTCATTTAATCTAAACTTTACTGATATATTTACTTATATTTTATCTAAAGATTTGGGCTTAGTACATTTGAAATAGAGGCAAGATAATTCAGGACTGAGGGTCTAGAAGTAACTTACCACTCCTGCATAATGGACAAGTTCAAAGTGAGCTTCATATTTCTTGTCAGGCCTGGGCTTCTGGAAATGAACTGACTTTCCAAAATGGTTGTCAAAAAGTTTGGTCTTGAAAGTCACATCTGTAGCCTGATGAAACATACATTCTTCTTCGAGGATGGAAAAGATGCCCATTGGCTGCTTGGAGATACAGATAAACAGTAGATGAAAAAACAAACAAACAAAAAAAAGATACTAATAAACAGTATTTTCACTAGGGGATGAGTGTAAATTCTTTCCCACAAACCTAATTAGCTGACAAGGGATCTTCACTACATTTAACTAGACCATAATTCACTCAACAAATATTTATTAAATATCTACTAAGCTCTAGACATCAGTAGGAGCTGTCAATGCAGTCATGAGCCACACACACAAAGCATCTGTCCTCGGGGTGTTTACCTTTTAGTGGAGCTGACCGGCAATAGACAGATAAACACTAAATAAATAATTTAGTTTCCTATAAGCACCCTGAAGAAATCATGCAAAGTAAAGAGAGAGAGAACGACAGAGGCTATGTGAGAACTCTTTTAGTAGGAGAGTTCAGTAAAACCTTCTGATCTAAGAAGACATGTATACACATATTCTGGGCAGAAAAATGAAGAGTGCAGAGGCCCTGAGGCAGGAGCACTCTTAGCAGGTCTGAGGTCCTGCCAAAGACAAGGGTGGACTGTGCAGAACTGGTCGGAGATAGTACGTGGGAGGAGAGGGACGCAGTGCTGGAACCTAGAGGCTTTCCAGGCCGTGGTAAGACATTTGGATTTAATTTTAAAATGAGAGGCCTTCGGAGATTTTTTACAATAAAGTGATTATGATTTAATTAACACTTAAAAAGGATTATTTGTTTTGGTTGGCAAAGAAAAGCCTATCGGCCAATCCTGACTGTCGTCTCTACTGGAAAGCCAGTGAACTAAAAATGGTATTTACATTTATAAAGGGTTATTTAAAAAAGCAAACAAGAAAGGATAGGTGATAGGAAATTGAGGGCCCAGTCAGCAACCTTTGTCTCTTAAGGGCCTCACAGTGACGCTCTTAGACCTTGCGGGCCATAGAGTCTCTGTTGCTCCCTGCCATCAACTCGGCCATTTCAGTCCTGAGAGCAGCACTTAACAATATGTGAGTAAGATGATTGTGATGATGTTGCATTCAAACTTGACTTCCAAAATCAGGCTTCAGGCTGGATTTGGCCTGCAGGGCCACGGTAGCTGACCCCTGATCTAAACAAGCGATGGCGAACGGCGAACGGTCACTGAAACGTGATGTGGGTGTTGGTAGAGCTGGGCCGCAGCTTGCTGATGGATAGGATGCGGGTGTAACAGAAAGAGGGATGACTGCGGTTTTGGTTTGAGCAAATGGGTGGTGGACGTTGCCATGCTTGGTGAGGGAAAGATCAAGGATTCCTATATTTGCAAATCTACTTGTGTGTTTATATGGTCATTTATCTCCTTCACAGATATTTTTGAAATGCCTTCTATGAGCAAATCACTATACCAAACACTTTCAGTTATAACAGGAAAGTCAGACATGGGCTCTGGCTGTAGAGCATCTAACTGGGCAGACAAGACATGCACATGATAAGCGGACTATAAAGTAACAGGAAATGTCATGAGAGTTCCAAGATAAAACCATGAGCCCTTGGCCCAACAACATAAATTTCATGATTCTCTACCAACCCAAGAACCACAGACTCTCAGATTTGGGAGAGACCTTACAGTTCTGGCCCAACCCTCCTAAAAGCACATTGAATTCCCTTTACAGTTTTCCTCTAAAAAGTAGGCTAACTTAGGCTTGAATATCTCCATGGAAAGAGAACATACCAATATTGAGTTAAGGCTCTGGCTGGGTGATATACAAGAAGAAAATTTGTTTGTAGTTTAAAATCCTTTGTTTTAAATTATGCCACTGGAGCCACATGAATGGGTCTAATTTGGATGGTTAGATACTTGAAGAACACGTTTTTGATCCACCTGAGTCTCTCGTTCAGATGTACGGACTATGGTCTTCGAGCTCTTTTGTCTAATCTCACAGACTTAGAACCCGCAGTTGGCAGCAGATGCATCTCACAGACTTAGAACCCGCACTTGGCAGCAGATGCATCTGATGCCATTCCATCGACAGCTCTCGGGCATCTGACCCATATTGTACAGCTCTTGTACTCCAGAACATCATCTTCCCTCCCAAGGATCCAAGTGGGGAATGATGCAGTGAGCAAATATGCCAAGTCTTGCTCCTGGCAGCACTGACCTGGTGGGTTCTTGACAAAGTGATAAATGTGGAGGGGAACAAGGAGGAAGGAAAATCTGATAACACTGGATAGTTGAGTCACCAAGTCTTGGAGGTGTGGACTCCATTTCGTATCGCATATTTTCCTGCCACAGAAATAGTCAACCTTTCACAAACACTCGAATGAATCGTGTAAAAAATGTAAGCATCTCCTGGAATGGTTCATGTTAACAAGAAGGACAGGCCAAAGCCTCACAGCAAGCAGCAGCCCATCTCCAGGAGAGCCGCCTCCCGTGTCTGGGAACTGCCATGTCCCTCGGACTCCAATGAAGCCATCTTCCGTGTGGGGATGAAGGGATGCTTTATGCAAAGCAAGTAGATACCACAGCTCAGAATGTAACAATTAAACCACTGAGGAGGGAAAAGCTCTGTTTCTTCAGGGTCTTCTCCATTTCTCCAATGCTTAGGAAGTATAAAACTTCTAATAAATATGAGGCCCTCTAGCAAATTAATCTCCAAATAGGCCAGGGAAAGAAGTAATTATGTTCTGCCTCATAGCATCAATTGTCCTCTATTGCACAGTAAATGGTCTGAATCAGTTGCCCTGACTCTGAACATTAATGTTGTAACCTCTCCCTCTTCAAATATTATCAATCTAACCCTCCTCTCTTTTACATCTGTCACTTTCTTGCTATTTCCATTTCCGCTATCCTGATTCAAGGCCTCTATTCCCCACTTGCTGTAATAGCTTTTTAATCACCCTAACTCTAGTCTCTCCTCCCATTCCTGACCCCATACACGAACCCAAGCATCTCTGACTACCCCATTACCCAGCGTGGAATCTCTCTGGCTCACCATCACCTAAAAATAAGTTATAAATTCACTAAAATCCCTTCACAGCCTGACTCCCTTTTTGTAAATCCTTCCCTCTGAATGTTTTAAACTCTCACCAGGTTTTTAAATGTGTCCATTCCTTTCCTGTTCCTAAGCCTTTGCTCCTGCCCACCCCTCCACATGCTCACTGTCTTCCTCTTCGCACCTGCTGAAATCATGTCCATTTCTTCAGACCCAGCTGGAATTTTACCCCTTTCCACCAGGCCTTCCTATATTCCTGCAGGCAGAGGTGATCTCTGCTCTTCTGAGTTCTGTGAGCCCTTGTGGCTTTACCACATTTATCCTGACATAGTTTTACATTTATTAGACTTACAAATCTCCTGTTTGACTGCATACATCCTAAGGGCAAGTGCTATTTATAACAAATGCTTAAGTTTTACACAGCATTTAATTCAAAGTTTTATACACAGTAATGAAGTTTTAGGCCTAAAATTAAGGTCCAACATTTTGTGTGTGGGCTTTGACATCTGGGGAACACCAGGAGAACCGAATCACAGGTTCCCCTCCCCGCGTGCTCCTGTGGGTTACGTCCTCCAGGCTTGCAACACACTTTCTCATGGGGGCAGGCACAGAGCCCGCTGATTTTTGAGTAAGGGACTTCAGTTCCCTACCAGCCCGTGGAATTATTTAAACAAGCCCAGCACATCCTCCAGTGGGAATCAATGGTCACCTCACCCTATTGTTACCACAAAGCCTGCCTTCCAGGGCTCTCGATTATTCATTCTGCTCCTAAGTGCAAGTGCCGTGCCGCCCCTCACGGCTCGCAGCAGTCTCCTCCCCAGTCTGTGAGGATGAGGATGTGTGACTATTAAGCTGCTGCCGACCTCATCTGCCCACCGCCAGGTGTCTTGTGGTCAGCCATTCCCATAACCCTAGGAGAGGAATCCCGCCCTCACCACTGGAGTGGCAAGGACGTGATCCAAACAAGTAGCTGCTAAATACACTTACTTCTTAAAAGTTGAAAACTAGTAAAAGTTTTGGTCTTCAGACATCTTGCTAATTATATCCTCAGTTCCTTGAGTGCCAGGATGATGCCTCTGGTTTGTATTTCTCCCAATACTTAGTAGAGTGGGTCCTGAGGTGACTAAAATCTAGTTCCTCAGCAAAGGAATTAATTGATAGGTGAACACTAACACGTACAGCTTTGGGACGAGCTGCTTTACTGTGGGCAATGGTTAGGCAGAAAGTAAATGTTGTGAGCAAAAAGACACAACGCAACATGTTTAAAGAAAACAGTCATATGCATTCAAGGGATAACTAACTAGCTATTAATGTGATAAATTTTATAACAAAAATACCAGAATTAGCATATCTAAAGAACCCTACTGGGGAAGTGGCAACACTCATTGCCAAGATGCTACCAGAATTCAAATTATTTTAGAACCTCCTATGGGATATCTGACAGCTCTGACTATTGGCACATGGAAATGACCTGTAGTCTGACTGTGGATCATTGCATAGAAACAATCATGAGTTATTTAGCTAAGTCAGGCAAATTATGTGAAAAATAGGTAATACAGTTAGGGTTCAAAAACAGTTAAGATGATTGGAATTGAAGTCAATTTTCTCCTGAAGACAGTAAAAATCTAACAATTTATTCTAATTCCCATCTTGCGAGGGACTTTTTCCAAAATGGCTGAATTATTGAAAGAAGTATGTAGCTTCTCAAGGTGACTCCACTGCAGGGGCAACAGTTTTCCAATGTATAATTTTGGATGTATTTGTTTAAAAAAATAAAAATAATCTCTTTACCAATACCTATGTAAAATCATAAACATGTAATCATATGTTAATATTTAATATGTAGCTTACTGATGTTCAAGTTCTAAACAAACTAGAATAATTCAAGTAATGAGGTAAGTGTAAGTTAATCCTATAATAGATCTGTTCACTGCATATTTATAAAAGGAGGTTACTGTATGCTTGAAGACCAAATTAACAAAGTTGGCATGAAAATGTGTTTTTTAGCTTGATATAAACTTTTTTATAAATATAAAAACTCAAAACTTACATGTATAAAAACTTTTTCCTTATAAACACACTGATGCACTCTATATTTTATATGTAGTGATGTATTTTAGTTCCTTTGAACTTTGAAAAGTTCCCATGATGCAGTCTGTTTCAAGGAGGGAGTTTGATCATTAATATTTACTAAAAATTTCCTTCATGTAGACTGAACAAACACAATGATCTTTTCAAAATATAGAATCATTTCAAGAAAGGTTTTAGTATTCCACTTTTGCCTGACCTGAACCTTTGAAATAAATCACAGGAAACCAAACAGTTATCTTTTCCTTTTATCATTTACTCATTTTTTCCCCTTGTTCGATCATATCAGTAGAAAATACAACAGGAAATTATATCAGTGTTGCTGGTGTCTTACTTAGAATAAGTTTGATTGTCATAAATAAGATAATAGGCTTCAGATCAACTACATTTACAGACGTATCAGGAGTTGAATAATGTCTGCATCCCACCTTTCTGCCTGAATACAATGTTTTGTCATATTTAGAGTAAGAAGATTTTACAGGTGACAACTGTCCAAAGTTAAAGCTGTCCCTTGAAGGAGCTCCAGTTCTGTTTCATTTCCAATTAGAAAACAGTAACTCTAATGATGCCATCAAATGTTTCCCAGACCATGGGCGGGTCATTATTATCATTATTTTTAATCAACTCACGAGTTGGTTTATTATCATTTTTTGAATCAGCCCGTCCCCTCCCCAGGAAGTTCACTGGTTATAAAATGAGTAAAATCAATGTGATGTCCATGCCTGTTAAGAATAATGGCTATTTTCAAAGATTTAGTTTCATCTAAAGATCTAACATGTAAAATGGATGGGACGGTGACTGATAAAATCTGGGCACCCAAAGGACAGTGAGAGGTTAGTCACCCTCACCCCTTTCTGAACAGGGCTGCTGAGAATCAAGTGTGAGACCAAAGCATAGCTGTCCAGACCAGTGTGAGAATTCACTATAATCCACAACTATTGCAGATCATAAGGCCACATAGCTGCTCACACCCCATCACGCTTGCTCCCTCGGACAAAGCCACAGAAAAACCATATTGAATTCCCCCAGCAAATCTGGTTAATCTTTTCTAGAGCACATGGAAAGATTTCAGAGTATGGGAACATTGCTGAATGTGGAAACCATAGACTGCAGCTAATTTACTAATAAGCCATGAAGTATTGTCATAAATTACTTAAACTAACTGGTACTTGTCCAATTAAATGAACAAACTACACCCTGCAAGGTAGTGGCCTTGAGGATTTATGGCGGCTTGTTTGTTTGCATGCTAATTTGCCAAATTTCCTTAAGCTGCTCTGGGTCTACTCATTCACCTTATGTTAATCAGCCAGGCCCTACGGTGCTCATATTTCCAGCTCTGTGTTTTTCCAGTCAAGAGTGTGACCATTTTTAATCTCAACAAGCTTCCTCGCGCATTAGCGGTGGAGGCCATGCATGAGCAGTAAATGTGTAGCGACGGTGTGAGCTGGAGATGATGGAGTAGGTAACTGATGTGGGCGTTTAGTTAGGACGCCACAGCACTGCACAGAAAATCCCTTAGAAGAATACATGCAGAACTCTCCTGCCCCCTTTCCCATCCCCTTGACAGAGCCAGGGTCCTGACACGGGTCAACACAGCAAGCAGGGCCAATTCTCCTTAAACAAAAATGGACGAGGGAGAAACACACCGCACCTTCTCAACAAGATCCACGCAGGCTTGCAAATCCAGGCCACAGTCGATGGGCACCCAGTCAATGCCTTCTCTCCTATACTCCTCTTGCTCCAAAACCAACGTATGCTGATTGAAGAACTGTTGTAACTTTTCATTGGTAAAATTAATGCAAAGTTGTTCAAGACTGTTATACTTCAAGGTTGTGATTAGAAATAAAATTGAGAAAATTAGTAATTATTGGAGGTGATGGATATGTTAATTAATTCAATTGTAGTGATTATTTCACAATGTATATGTGCACTCAACAAGTTGTTCTGCTTAAATATATATTTTTAATTGTCAAATATACTTCAATAAAAAAATAAAATAAAATAGAGGTTCACTTGGAAAATGTAAAGAGAAAACCATAACCTCTATTGCATGTTGGCAAATAAACCCAATAAGTAAAAATTGCTCAATTATATTCTTAACCTCCTTCATATATATCTGCAAATTAAGATTATGATAGGAAATTAACATTTAATGATATTACAATTCAAAATCATAAAAGATGTCTTAATTTACCTTTATTTAATGCTGAATTAATTTCTTAGCACTGCTAATTATAATGATTTTTATTATTTGTTAATATTAATAATAGCTTTTTCCAACCACAGTAGCTATTGAGGTTTGCCCAGAATGATTCTCACCATGCACTTACTACATCTTCTGACATTCAATTCACATAGTCTAATCCTCTTGTAAATATACATCAACTTCAGTCTTACCAGATATACTTACATCAAGCATCTCAAAACCAGTGATGTCGAGAATGCCAATGAAGAACTGTCTTGACAGCTTGGCATCCAGGACCCTGTTGATGCGTGCCACCAGCCACTTAAACATTCGCTCATAGATTGACTTAGACAAGGCGCCAACGGCATAGGTCACCTGCAAATCACATCGGAAGGATTCCTTCGCCTGACGACAGTGTGCGTTTTGACCCTGGGCATTCTCTATCAGTCACCACCTTCTAGGAAAGCCAGCATGTATCCATCTGCCTTCTGTGGCTGTAACTTTGTGCCGCAGATAAGGGGGAAGTAAGAAAGGCGGAGGGCAGGAATGAAGCGAGAAGCCACGGAGAGCGGAGGAGGGGAGGAGAGCCAGGGGACGGCGGTGCGCCCTGCGGAGCCTCCCCGCCCAACGCCCCGCGGAGGGTCGTGTTCCCACGGCTAAGAGACCGAGCTCCTGGGGGGGGGGGGGGGGGCATGTTCTAAAACCTTGCTGTTCACAGTGTGGTCCTAAGGCCTGCAGCTGAGGCATCGCCTGAGCGCTTGTTACAGACGCCAACGCCCGGCATCTCATCCCAGACCTCTGAATCAGAGTTTGCGCTCTGGCACGATCCCCTCTGACTCCCACGCATCATAAAGTTTCAAAAATGCTGGTAGAGTAGGTTCTAGCCCTTCCTGCTGCTGCTGATAAATTTCACAACCTTTGGCAAGTGACCCAGTCTCTCCAGGCTGCAGGGTCTTCCCCTGAGTTATTGCTCTTGAAGATTCTTTCCAGCCTCAGCTTCCACCTAGCTTTAGTTCCCAGGGCTGCCCTCAACTCTGCATAGGGAAAATGGCAACTTAGTGCGTCATTCTGACTCAGATTCTCCTCCCATAAAACTCAGGCTACATTTCCCCTCCCTGGAGGTGTGGGGCAAAGGCGCTCTGCTAACCTACTGGGGGCAGCTCCAACCTCTGGTGCGATGGGGCGGCTTTGCGGATGTAGCGCCCGCTGCCGTGATGCGCAGGCGCCATTGTCGCAGCAGCTTTCTGAGACTCCAAGGAGGCGTGAATTTCAGCTGGACAGTCTCCAAGCCTGGCAGGAGAATGCGCTCCAACGACTTAACATTTAAAATAGGCCTATCACATCCATCCCTCGGCTGCCCAGGACGCTGCGCGCAGCAGGACCCAGCTGGTGTCTGGCGGTGATTTAGCTATGCGTCACCCACTCCCTGATCAGTTATCTTGAGTCATTCCCACAGTGATCCATAAGCCGGATGGCATCACAGTTTTTTACTATTGGCGTCAAGAGCACACACGCACAAATAAAGCACCGAGAATGATTTTTATCCCCCAGAGCATCGAGGAAATCATTCTCTGTCTACAGCAGTCACTTTGAAAGTTTAAAAAGAACATGACTGATTTGCTCACCCGCTTTTAATTCCCTAAATACTCGAGAAGTGGGAGTGAGAGAGAAACTGGCCACAGGTGGGGAGTAGTGAAAAATGGGAAGATAGCCTGAAATTGTAGCAGAAGAAGAAATGGATGGGATGATGTCTGATGAATGAATTAATAAACCTGGTAATCCAATAAGCTGCTCACCAGCATATCATCATTTTCAATCACTTTCTGTCCAATGAAGACAGAACGAGGCAGGCAAATCTACACTTCCACTTTTCAGAGGTTAAACAGACTCATGACTGAGCTCTCTTTAAAATAACCTCAAAGACTTCGATTACTTGGGGGTCAACATTATAGGAGAGAAAAACAAAACTGAAAAGAAGTGCAAATAGCTGTGTGTTTAGCCGCCTTGATCCCGCCTTCCTCACCTGGGACATAAGTGTTAAAACATGCTCGTCTCATGGTTCTTGGGAGAGATTTCATGAGACAGAAGATATAAATGGACACAGCACAGTACTCGGCACTTAGAGTCCATCCAGTAGATGCTGGCTCCCCCTTTCCTATCCCTCCTCCACTTTTATCACTTCCTCATCCTTGATCCAGTACTTACTGTCCATGTTGCTTTCCGCAGTTAATCTTTCTAAGTTCACTGGCTTTAATAAAATGGAAGCATAAATAAGATCAACTTTGCAGACTGGCTGTTTGATTGAATGAACTATGCATATAAAGCACATGGCCCAGCACCCGCAGCGGGCATTCAGTAGCTGCTGATTACTATTATTGTTTGGTCATCATTAATCTTTCTAAAGTAAAATAACTTACTTCTAATAAGCATAGTTAGAACTCTCCTAGAATCTTAAAATACTAGACCTGAAGAGACTTGCTTCCTGATAATCATGTATAGTGGCTCCCAATTCAAGATGGTACATCCCCCACGCAAGGGAAGGGGGCATTTTGGAACAGGACGGGCATTTTCCCATCATCAGTGACTGAGAGTGTTGCTGGAATTTAGCACCTGGGAGCAGGAATGCAAAATTTCCTTCAACGTGCGGGACACACTCATGCATGAATTATCTCCTTTGGATGCCAACTGTTGCTCCACTAAGACCCACAGAAAAATTTAACCTCTTCATGGGGTGCTCAGGGAGATGGAGTATTCGACCAAAGTCCCAGAGTTAGATAGCATAAGAGCTAGAACTAAGTTTTGCATAAAGTGTTAACACTGCAAGAATTTTCGCCATCTTTTGCAATTGTCATCAACAGAGCATATACATCTCTATTCTTAGCAGTGACAATTGTCTCTATAAAGTCAGTAAAATTCCTAAGAAAAGAAAACCCTTACAGTGTTCCTTCTTACTCCGTCTTCAGGAGATGGAGGAAAAGAGAGTGCTCCAGCAAGAAGGTGGGGAGGGGAGGGGGACACGGGGGTGAGGGCTTTCTTTCTTTTAATGCTGAATAATAATATATTAGCTTGCTTCACTGATTCCATTATAGTAGAGGCTGGTGTGGTAACTCAGTCCCCGAGAACACAATATTAAAGAGACGAAGGTTTGATTTCAGTCCTCCTATGGGCTCATTAGTTTTACACTGAGCGAGTCCTTGTTCTATAATCATAGCATGTCATGCATGCATGTGGTGCTGAATGTCTTAAAAGGCAAGAAGCTGCCAGACATCTCCAGCCTCACTACGAAGAAATAGCTCAACTACTTGTCCCGCTGAGCACGGCTTAACATCAGCCAGGATTTCATTTATTTTAACATTTATGGAGCACCTACTGCTTGCAGGGCACTGTGCTCGATGCTGGGGTACTAAGAGGAATTAGACACAGTCCATGGCCTCAAGAGCTCAGGTCACCAGGGAGGACAGAAATGCCGGCAAATTATTCCTGTAGCATTGATATTATGGGAGAGATAAGCTTATTTAGTTATAGAGTAAGCTGAACTAGGAAATTGATTTTGATTAGTTGTTGAAATATTTTAATGACAGTCCCACCAAATGCCTTTCTATCAACATATAAAAGATAGAGAGTTTATTGTTGTCAAAACAACTGTCTTCTGTCACCAAGTGGCACATTTGTCTATCAGATTTTCAGATTTAGGATGTATACAGAGTAAGACAGTCTAAATGTCACCTGAATACTAGCTGGGTGTCCTTTGGAACGTTACTTATGTTCCCTAACACTCAGTTTCCTCAACTGCAAAAAACATAAGTATCCTTGCCTCACCTACCTCTGAGTTTTGTTGTAGGAATGGAAGGAGATAATATGAATGCACTTTACACATCGTATGTGATCAAACCACTTTCTCTTTGCAGAAAGACTACACTTCTCAGCCCCACAGTACCTAAGGAGAGGGTTTGACTAGTCCTCACCACTAGAATCTTACTAAAAGTGATATCACTTCTGGCCCCAGGCAGTTAAAGTGTGTGTGCTTTCTTCACAAATCTCCGTTTTCCCATGCAGCAACGCTGGAGGCCCTGCGTTCCAGATGGCCTGAGGACAAAGTTGAAGAAGGCGGTGTAATCTGTGCTGGGCTTGGTATGAGTAAGAAATAATGCCTGTTTTATCCTCACTAGGATTTTACAGTGCATGTTACTGTAGCTGGGCTTGTCTCACACCAGCACGTTCCAGACGCCGATCATTATTCTGAAACACACTGTCGTCTTTAGATGGTCTCACTAGTTGGCTGAACTGTGACTATTTACTGCACAGCCTCAGGACCAATACTTCTCAGAGCACTCATATTCTACCATTAAGGTATTCTCCTGGGTACTGAACAAAACCTATATGACCTTCCATCTCTCACTTTGGTTCTCATTTTCCCCCCTCTGTGAACGCTAACTTCAGCATATGTGCTGAAATCCTTTCTTAATGAATGCATCTGATAGCCTAAAATGTCAATATTCCAAATAGGTGATAGATTTCAATTTACCAATTTTACTCATGTCAGAACTGTATCTTTAAGAGCCTCTTAGCTATACCACAAAGATATTTATTATAAAAAGTAAAGGACTTCCCTGAATCTGAAGAGACTTGTTGCTTAAGGGGAAACTGTCAAAATGCTATCTTTCAGACTAGAAAGACTCTTAAGGCAAGAGTGCATTTACTGTGGTGTGCGTCACAGATGAAAACAGTTAGAATACTCATCATAGTCATTCTTTTTCACTTTTTTATGGAAGCCCTTGTTACAGACATCAGAAGTTGAAAAATACACAAATAAAACCTCTGTACAATTAGTACAAGAGGACGGAATCATAATACTCTGGAAGTAACTTACCTGTTCTACAGTTTGACTTCTAGTAACATATTCATTACCAACTTTGATTCTAGGATGGATCAAGCCCTTCACCAGCTCAGAGGAGTTAATGCCCATGAGGAAAGCAGCTTTGCCAGCATCTGGTCAGAAGAAAGGAAGGAAAAGGAGAGAAGGAGGGAGGGAGAGAGAAAGTAGAAAGAGGAAAGAGAGGGGAGAGAAGAAGGAAAACATTGGTGAAGTTCAATCTCTGCTAGCGCCCAATAGACAACCCAGAAGGATGGTGTGGTTGGAATGGTGTAGCAAGGTAAACTGTAGTTCTGAAACAAATTCATGGACCCTAAGTGATCCTAAAAGACTCTGTTTTTTTGTAAATGCAAGTCAAAATCACAGTGAAATGCCACTACACACTCATTAGAATGGCTAGAATAAAAAAGACAGTGAGTAGTGGTGAAGAAGTGGAGAAGCTGAAAACTTCATACACTGCTAGAATGTAAGATGGCACAGATACTGTAGGAAACTGTTTTCAGCCAGAAGCTAAACATAGTTACAGCAGGATCCAACAATTCCACCCCGAGGTGTACATCCAAGAGAAATAAAAACATATGTCCAGGCAAAATAGTTGTACACAAATGTTCCTAGCAGCATTACTCACAATGGTCAAGAAAAGGAACAAACACAAATGTTCATCAACTGATAAATGGATAAACAAAATTGATTCCACAGAATATTTTTTAACTACAAAAAGGAATGAACTATTGATGTATGCTACAACATGACTGAAGGTTGAAAACATCATAGTAAGTGAAGAAGCCTGACACAAAGGCCATATATTATATGGTTTTATTTATATGAACTGTCCAGAATAGGTAAATCTAGAGAGACAGAAAGTAGATTTGTAGTTGCCAGGGGCTAGGGGAAAAAGGAATGGGGAGTAACTACTTTTGTAAACAAGATCTCTTTTCGGGATTAAAGACATGTTAGTCAAACAACCTTCTGAATATGCTCAAACTCACTGAACTGTGTATTTTTAAAAAATAATTTTATAATATGAGAATTATAGCCCAATTAAAAAAAATCTATTTCTTGATATTGGTCCTCTTCTGAAAAGAACTGTTCATCTGAAAAGGATGAAAATGACATTTTCATTATTTGCCTATTTCCCCCTTCTACATATATATTTGCAGCTCCTTTCAATGGAACCAGAACTTGGACCAGATAATTGGGTAATTCAGGGCCTATCAACAGGAGCCAGGACTCTCGCCCAGTGTCTCTCAAACACCGCTCCTCTTCCTGCGCGCCTCTGCCCCACAGCGCCCTCTGCTGCCTAACGAGAAGACTTACAACCCACGCCACTGTTCTACAGAATGGTACTTTCATTTTCTAAGGAAAAAAATGAAGAATGAGTGTGATCACAAGGAAAAGTAAATAAGCACGTATCACATCAGGTGTTAAAAAACGACAAAAGCACGAAAGAATGCCACAGGCGAAAAGCTATAAACCAGTTTAAGCTGCATATTCTTTTCAGTTATCAAACAAAAGGAATATTTTGCTCAGTTGAAACCTCTCTGCTGTCTCCCATGTTATATGAATCCTGAGATATATATCTGATGTAGTCACTCCACAAAGTTAATGTCTTAGAGTAGAAGGAAATGAAGTCTTTTCTTACTTATTAAGTACAAAATTTCCTGAGCAATGACCATAAACAGAGAATAAATCAAAAACAAAATGCAAATAAATAGCTATATGTCATCTGTATTAACAATATCCATCCTTTTTGTGGGGCCTTTAAAGTTTTCACAAAGACTAGAAAAGCTTGAAATGTTTGATTTACTTGTTAACTAAAGGAAATAGCAACCCACTCCAGTATTCTTGCCTAGAGAATCCCATGGACAGAGGAGCCTGATCGGCTACCATCCATAGGGTCACCAAGAGTCAGACACAACTGAAGCAACTTAGCATGCAAAGTCAATATATACTATACATTGTAGAAATGTGTCTACAAGTTATATCTACTTCTTATCAGTGATAATGGCCTAGGAACTCCATTGCTATGAAATCTTTCAAAATGCAAAGACTGTTTTGGGAAAATAAGTGGAAAAACCAAAAGCAGAGCAGACATGCCGGTTCTATACTGAGTTGTTCTTGTTAAGAGCACCATGTTTGGAGACAAAAATCTGATTATTTCAAGTTGAAAAGCCAAGGGGTCAGAGTCATAGACTTTTTGAGCCAAAGGAGAATTTAAAGAGCATCTAACCCAAAATGAAAATATTTCAAAGGAAGGGAGAAATGTAATGTGCCTGATGAATCTGAGGGGAGCTGAACAGTAACCAGCAATGTGAAAAATGAACAATTCCACAATATCCGTCCAGGAAAAATAGACAGGACTTCGGTTCTCTATGCTTTGGGGCATTCAGATGGACAATGCAGGTAATAATAGTCTCAATTTCACACAATCTTTTCCCACTGTTAATGACAGTTCTTTGAGTCTATGTTCATCCAAGAACAAAGGAAACCCAAATTCTCTGTAGTATCCCACCTTAAACTCTAACAGAAATAGCCTTCAACGTTACAGAATTATTTCTTTCCCACTCCAGAGACATTCAAGGATCTGCAGACAGAGGGGTAGTGTGCCTTGGATTTATCCCAAAGGCATACATTAAACATCACATGTTATTCATCTTCTTTTTTATTTTTAACAGAAATAACAGTTGTCATATTCCCCCCCTCAAAATTACTTCCTTTGCATTAAATGTTTATAGTGTCACAACCTAGATGAAAATAGTTTAAACTGGTGAAAAACAGTTCTCCTAACATTAAGGAGATGCCGTCATAAAGACAGCACCACCTGTAAACGGATTTTCATTGTGTGACCTGATGTGCTCCCAGAAGAGGCTTTATAAAAGTCCCCCCAAAACAAACACCATTTTCTAGGACCTGGTGAATCAAACCATGAATTTTAACCGGGTTGTACCATCTTACCTGGGAGAGGTTTAGCTAGCAGGGGTTCTCAAACACTGTTGTGGGTCAGGATGGCCTGGAGAGTTCATAGAAGAACAGGGCACTTGCTCACTAGATGAGGTTAGGGTTTATTTTTAGCATTTCACCAGGTGATTCTGATACACATGAGGGTATGAGGGGTGGAGAACAGTCCTTAACCCTGGCTGCACATTGGGGTCACCTGGCAAGTTGTAACCACAAGCCCTGATGCCTGCATCCACCCTCAGAGGTTGATTTCCTTTGGTTTGGGAAAGGCCTGAGCTTCAGGAATAGAAAAGCTCCCCCAGTGATTCTAATGTGCGGCCAAGTCTGAGAACTACTCTCTAGAGAACGGTGTCCAGATCTGGGAAGTATAATTAGAATATGGAGAGAACAATTCTAATGGCACCTGAAAACAGATAAGGAAGCAGAGAGAAACAGAGGGACAGTTCTATCCCAGTGCAGTCTGATGTGTAAACAACAAGATACAAAGAGAAGCGAAACCCAGTTTTGTCAAATCACAATCTGGCTAACGTGAAAAAAAGGTTTTGAAAATGACCTTCAATTCTTCTTACATATAAGGTTTCTGAGCTGTTCACACATTTTAAATTTATTGGACAATTTCTGAGCACTTGCTATGTGCAAGGCCTGGTACCAGATGCTATGGTTAGAGGATGGATAAACAAGACAAAAATCCTTGACATCAAGGAGTTTATAATCCATGACAGTAAATAGAACAGGCAAAAATAGCAAGTCAGTAAAACAACTGTCTATAAGAGACAAATTATGAGTATCATCAAAGTTTGAAAGAGAGAGAAAGATCTCTTTTGGACTGCATGAACAGGGAAGATTTCAAGAAAGAAGCAACACTTGGTCAGAGCCCTGAAGGGTTAGGAGGGTTTTGATGGGCATATATGGGAGAATAAGCATTTCTGAGACAGAGAACACGACTTCAAGGCCCAGAGGCAGGCAGTGCAGTGATGCTCAAAGACGGCAGACTGGACTGAGAAGTTTGAAAGTGAGATAAACAGAAGAGCAGGTGACTTGTGGCCACAGGAGACATCTGATACCTCTGGAAGGTATTATTTAAATAATGGGGCTATATTAAAGGGGCTTTTAGCAGAGAAATGGCAAATTAGAATGGCAAATCAATCAGCATAACAAATTAATGGCAAATTAATCAGAAAGATTACTTTTGTGGAAGTGTGCAAAGCAGACCAGAGGGAGACAGTCACAGAAAGTGAGCCTACTGTGGGATGGTGGAGTGCAAGGCGCTGAAAAGTCCAAGCTAGCGACAAGAAAGAGCAGAAGGCTGAGAAACATGATGAGCCGTTTCCAGCCTGAGAAGCAGAGAGAAGGGCGGCACTGTGAATGTGAACAGAAGCGTCACTGGTGAGACATCACTCGAAGAAGATGATACACTGCATTTTTGCATATGCAGAGTTTAGGGTAGCAGGAGAACATGCGGTAGAAAGTTAGAAATGTGGGACTTGAACTCAAGAAAGAGGTAAAGCTAAGAATGTCCCCTTTGGTTTGGGGCCCTTCCTCTTTTCACTCTCTTTTCCGTCTGTCCAGCTCCTTCAACTACTTCCTAAATGATTAACTGGAAGAACATTACCAAGGCTTAACATATTAAGAGCCCTTAGAAACCAATAAGAAAAAATAATCTGTGCATCAATTTTAAAAATGGGCTAATGATGGAAACAAAAATTTAAAAAAGAAACAGTATAACTAGGTGATAGCCTACACAAGTGTTAGCTTTACTAACACATAAAAATAAAATAAAACCTGGCAATTGACAAGACGAAAACAACTGCTAACATTGATGAGTATAATGAGAAAGCCAATCAGCTAGGAAAAAAAAAAAGCAAAGGATATGTCCTACGACATTAACTGACTGTCCCTGAGTAGGTGGGATTCATTTAACAAAGAATGAATTACCACTATGGTAAGTGCTACTCTGAAACAGAGCCAGCCATTGTGTCAGCGCCTGGAAACACGGCGGTGCAGACCAGGTTAGACCCCTGCTCCTATGGAGCTCCCATCTGACGGAGGCTGGGCAGGGAGGTAGCCAGTAAAAGCGGCCGCTATGAATGACACAGACAAGGACATTCAGAGTAAGGAGGTAGAGAATGGTGAGAGAGGTGGGGTCGTCACGCAAGAGTTTTCTGACGAGGTGACAGCCAAGATGTCGCCTTGCCAAAGCGAGGGAGAGGCCCCGGGGAGGAGCAGTTGGCGGAAAAGTCCTGCAGCAGGATTGCTCGAACACTCCCAGAGGAGCCGAGAGATCAGAGGAGGCAGAGACGGCGGAGGGCAGGGGAGGGCGCTGCCCCCAGCCCGCTGAGGTGGGCCCACGCCAGGCGGTCCTGTGACACCAGACGCACGTCCGACCGCTCAGCACACTTGTGACACCCGCCGCCGGCGACCGCGTCAGAGTCCACAGGCTGAGCTCAGTCCTGTTGACACAGACTGCTCCCGCCACTGCTAACGCCAGATGAAGCTCCAGGTTGTTGCTTAGGCTGCTGACCGACCAGCTACAGTTGGGAGGTCCCAACGGCACCCTACTTGGGTTCAGTTAGTTTGCTAGATTTAATTTTCAAGGGATGAGATCTGATAGACACAGTACCTGAAGAACTATGGACAGAGATTCGTGACACTATATACAGGAGACAGGGATCAAGACCATCCCCAAGAAGAAGAAATGCAAAAAGGCAAAATGATTGTGTGAGGAGGCCTTACAAATAGCTGTGAAAAGAAGACAAGCAAAAAGCAAAGGAGAAAAGGAAAGATATTCCCATTTGAATGCAGACTTCCAAAGAATAGCAAGGAGATGATAAGAAAGCCTTCCTCAGTGCAAAGAAATAGAGGAAAACAATAGAATGGGAAAAACTAGAGATCTCTTCAAGAAAATTAGAGATACCAGGGGAACATTTCATGCAAAGATGGTCACAATAAGGGACAGAAATAGTATGGACCTAACAGAAGCAGAAGATATTAGGAAGAGGGGGCAAGAATACACAGAAGAACTATACAAAAGAGATCTTCATGACCCAGATAATCACGATGGTGGGATCACTCACCTAGAGCCAGACATCCTGGAATGTGAAGTCAAGTGGGACTTAGGAAACGTCACTACAAGCAAAGCTAGTGGAGGTGATGGCATTCTAGTTGAGCTATTTCAAATTCTAAAAGACGATGCTGTGAAAGTGCTGCATTCAATATGCCAGCAAATTTGGAAAACTCAGAAGTGGCCACAGGACTGGAAAAGGTCAGTTTTCATTCCAATCCCCAAAAAAGACAATGCCAAAGGATGCTCAAGCTACCGCACAATTGCATTCATCTCAGACACTAGCAAAGTAATGCTCAAAATTCTCCAAGCCAGGCTTCAATAATACATGAACTGTGAACTTCCAGATGTTCAAGCTGGATTTAGAAAAGGCAGAGGAACCAGAGATCAAATTGCCAACATCCTCTGGGTCATCAAAAAAGCAAGAGAGTTCCAGAAAAACATCTATTTTTGCTTTTTTGACTATGACAAAGCCTTTGACTCTGTGGATCACAACAAACTGGAAAATTCTTAAAGAGATGGAAATACCAGACCACTTGGCCTGCCTCTTGAGAAACCTGTATACAGGTCAAGAAGACACAGTTACAACTGGACATGGAGCAAAAGACTGGTTCCAAATTGGGAAAGAAGTTCGTCAAGGCTGTATATTGTCACCCTGCTTATTTAACTTATATGCAGAGTACATCATGAGAAACACTGGGCTGGATGAAGCATAAGCTGGCATCAAGATTGCCCAGAGAAATATCAGTAACCTCAGATATGCAGATGACACCACCCTTATGGCAGAAAGTGAAGAAGAACTAAAGAGCCTCTTGATGAAAGTGAAAGAGGAGAGTGAAAAAGTTGGTTTAAAGCTCAACATTCAGAATATTAAGATCATAGCATCTGGTTCCATCACTTCATGGCAAGTAGATGGGGAAACAGTGGAAACAGTGACAGACTTTATTTTTGGGGGTTCCAAAATCGCTGCAGATGGTGACTGCAGCCATGAAATTAAAAGATGTTTGCTCCTTGGAAGAAAAGCTATGACCAACCTAGACAGCATATTAAAAAGCAGAGATACTACTTTACCAACAAAGGTCCATCTAGTCAAGGCTATATGGTTTTTCCAGTAGTCATGTATGGATGTGAGAGTTGGAATATAAAGAAAGCTGAGTGCCAAAGAATTGATGCTTTTGAACTGTGGTGTTGGAAAAGAGTCTTCAGAGTTCCTTGGACAGCAAGGGGATCCAACCAGTCAATTCAAAAGGAAATCAGTCCTGAATATTCATTGGAAGGACCGGTGCTGAAGCTGAAACTCCAATACTTTGTCCACCTGATGTGAAGAACTGACTCATTTGAAAAGAGAACTGACTCATTTCCTGATGCTGGGAAAGATGGAAGGCAGGAGGATAAGGGGACATGAGATGGTTGGATGGCATCACCACTTCAATAAATATGAGTTTGAGTAAACTCTGGAAGTTGGTGATGGACAGGGAGGCCTGGTATGCTGCAGTTCATGGGGTCGCAAAGAGTCAGACATGACTGAACTGAACTGAATTTTCAAAGGCTCACAGAACTCAGAAAAACACTTTATGTACTAAATCAATGATTTAGTATAAACGAATATAATCCAAGAATAGCCAAATAGGAGAGATACCTAGAGAAAGTAATGGGGAAAGGGTGCAGAGCCTCCACACTCTCTCCAAGCATGCCAGTCTCCCCAAATTTCCACAAGTTCAGCAACCCAAAAGCTCTCCTTTTAAGATTTCATGGAGGCTTCATTACATAGGCATTGACCATTGGTGATTGAACTTCATCTCTAGTCCCTCTCCTCTGTCCTGACAGAGATGGGACTGAAAGTTCCAACTCTCTAATCACATGGTTAGTTCTTGTGGTCACCAGACCCCATCTACAGCCACAGTCCAAAAGTCACCTTGTTAACATAAAATGCATCCTTATTGATGTCACAACTCAGAAAATTCCAAAGTAGGAGCTCTGTGCCATAAACTAGGAAAAAGATCAAAGAAGAATTTCATGGTGTCGGTCACAATAGGGAGGTGGGATCAGGGAGAGATTTGGAGAGAGATCAGAAGAGACAAGGAGCCATACTGAAGATCGGGAGCCACTTGTGAGAGGAGGGGAGAGGGGACGGCTTGTGCCAGCGGAGCACCGTTGCTGCCTGCTCCGTGCAGAGCGATGGGATGAGGGTGGAGGCAGGGGGATCGAGCAGGAGGCTGTCTGGGTTCTCTGGCGAGAAATGGAGGCTCAGGCTGGGGGTGCAGCGATCATGACAGTGGTGGGGGGTCTGACGTCTGTTTAAAGGTAGAGACGATGCAGAAGAAAGGTGTCAGGAGGACTCCAAGCTGCCCATGACGTGAGTCAGGGAACTGGGGAGTCCAGCTGACGTTTAAAGGTAGAGACGATGCAGAAGAGAGGCGTCAGGAGGACTGCAAGCTGCCCGTGACTTGAGTCAGGGAACTGGGGGAGTCCAGCTGACGTTTAGTAAGAAGACTGAGAAATGAGGAGTTGGTAGCAGGGGCAGGAAGAGGTGGAGAACTCAGTTCTATCCAAGTCGAGTTTGAGATAATCAGCTAAAAAATGAGCAGAGAAAAGGGTCGAGACCAGCGACTCTGGAGCAGTTGAGAGGAAGGCAGATGAGACACCAGCAAGGAGGCTGAGAAGGAACCACCGTGAGACTGGATGAGACGACTTCCTTCATCTGCTTATCTGTATCTTATGCTTGATAATCGTATCCTGCTTTTGTAATAAAGACAATTTTTAAAACTTTGTTTGAAAGCATGGAAAAAGAAAAAACAACAATGACAAAAATAACTAAAAAAAGCCAACAAGAGACCAGGAAAGTATATATTAACATGTCGGAACGATGCATATATTGTGCTAACAATTGACACAACTGAATAACTGAAGAACAGCAACAGAATATACACCTCTCACTGCATCCTCGTCCGAGCTCCCGCGTCCTCGTCTCTAAGCGGGCTTTTTGGCCACCCTAGCAACAGAAACCTTCAATACCTATTACTCTTTATTCTCTTATTCTGCTTTTTCATTCTGATTTCATGCATGTATTTGTCCATTTATGTATATATTGTCTATCTCCCACACTAAACAGTCAGGACAGAGATGATATCTTGTTCACAGGTATATCTCTAGCACCAGGAATAGTCCCTGCACAGACTGGCCTCAAAAACTATCTGTGACACAACAGAAAAACAAATAACCCAATCCAAAAATAGGCAAAGGAACTGAATAGGTATTTCTCCAAAGAAGATATACAAATGTCTAGTAAGTCCCTGAAAGGTGCTCAACATCACTAATCATTAGGGAAATGAAAATAAAAGCACAACTGAGATAGCACCGTGTACCCATACAGATGGCTCTTATCAAAAAAACAGAAAACAAACAGGTATTGTTGAGGATGTGGAAAAATTGGAACCCTTGTGCATCGCTGTCGGGAATGTGAAATGATGCTGCTGCCACAGAAAAACAGTATGGTGTTTCGTCAAAAGATTAAACATAGAATTATCATTTAATCCAGCAAAAAAGAATAGAATACACAGGCTCACACAGATATGTGAACACTAATGTTAACAGCAGCATTACTCTGTAGTGAAAAGTAGAAGCAACTCACATGTCTGCAAACGAACAGGTAAACAAAAAGTAGCATATACATGTCATGGAATATTATTTGGCCTTTAAAAAGGGATGAAATTCTGACACTTACTACAACATGTCCTGAAGACACTATGCTAAGTGAAATAGACCAGACACAAAAGGACATTGTATGATTCCATGTATGTATGCATAATATTATGCATATTTATTATGCATATTAAATATTATGCATAATATTTAATATACATAATATTATGTGTGCATAATAGTCAAATGCATAGAGGCAGAAAGCAAAATAATGCTTTCTAGGGGCTAGGGGAAGGGAGTAATAGGGAGCTATTGCTTTATACCAAGTTTCAGTTTGGGATGACAAAAGAGTCCTGGAGATCAATAGCAATGGTGGTTGCACAACAGTGTGAAAGGACTTAATGCCACTGATGTGAACACTTAAAAATGGGTAAGACTTTATGTTGTGTATATTTTACCACCGTTGAAAATACAAAATTTTTAAAAATATTTGTTGAAAGATTTGAGTGAATATTCTGCTCTCTTTTTGTTTCAGATGCCAGGAATTTTATTAAATGAAGTCATTATGACTATGACTCCTTCTTTTCATAATTGTGATTTTCTATTTTAATGAGCATTCTAGACAGATCATTCATTAAAGATCTTTTTGGTAAGCAGGCCTGACTATAAATGTTTACAATGTGAATAAAAAGCAGAGTTCTGTTTTCAGCTCAGTGAACATTCCAGCTTTGGAATCCTAAAAATCTTTCTTCGTACCTTCATGATGTCGCTTCATACGTCTCATAGAGATTTGCTCCTTTTTCTGTTTTTCTCTAGAGTCTATGCTGAAGGCACGCTGTATCTTAGTCAATCCTATTATCACCCAAGTTTAGCGAATTGACTGGCATCATCAATAATTAATTAAGGAATGTGTCTTATTCTGAGATATAAGGATTCTACAAAGAAATGGTGATTGAAAGATAAAATATTTGGGGGGCATCAGTTGAGGGAAATCACTGATTAATTTCAACATTTCCTAAAAACCAAGAGGTGAGTTAACTGCAAGAAAAGGGAGTAGGCCTAGGGTCCAGGATTTGAAGGGCCTATATGCCCTGTTTTCAAAAGTAATTCTTACTTTCTGTGCCATCTGCTTCCACTTGCTCTTCTCTGGGTTTCTGCTTAAATTTCATGTTTCCAAAGTGCAGGATGGCTCCAGTGAGTTTATAAGATCCGTACTTCTCATCAGGAAGAAAGCCCAAGGTGTCCATGGCTTGCTGTAAAAAGAGAAGCAGATGGCTGCAGGAAGCACCTCGCCTCCACTGTGTCACACCTCCCTCCACCTGTGGGCCACGGGCTGCCTGCCGGAGGGAAGCAGACGGACCACCCAGTCCTGAGTGGGACAGTTCTGTTCACGCCGACGCAAACTGGTTTCAAAGCGCACTGCTGGTGCCTGGTCACCTGCAGCCTGCTCATCCCTTTCAAAGAGAATTAGGAAGGCATATCACTTGACTTGTTTAACTCAATAGTTTTAGAACTCTCCTCAGATGCCTTCTCCTCTCCTGCTCCGCTCTTCTCCCTTCAATAATCTATCATTAACTGGCTATATGAGCTCAATTATTTTGCCTTTCATGGTTATGGGATAAAGCAGCACCATATCTGATGGGTTGCTTATTTCTGGGATCCCATATGTTCTCCCAGATTTATTCCAGATTCATTTTAAAGACTGGCAAAAGGAAGTATTTAAGAAAAGAAGAGCTATGTCACCAAAGAACAGCATCCTAAGAAGCCACTGCACATGGTAAGAAGTGTGTTCTCACACACTCCAGGATGGTGGAAATTGGTAATCTTTCTAGTAGTTAATTAGAATATGTATCAAGAGACTATAAAAATTTCATAATCCTACCTCTTAGAAATCTAGCATAAGATGAATGTACAGGAATGTACTCACCTATAAAGATATTCACCATAGCAGAAGAAAAAAACCCTCAACCTTGAGTCTAACAACAGGAGAATGGTTAAATAAACTATAGAACAAATGTCTGATAAAATATTAAGTATCCATTAAATGTTTATGAAGAGCTTGTAATAACACTGAAAATGCTAAACATTAATCAAAAAGCAAATGATATATCAAATAGCATATATAGAATGATTATGATCCTTGATTTAAAAAAATACCCAAACAACTACATAGCAGCAATCCCAAAGAGAAAAAAAATAAAAGACTGAAAACAGTGGTTATTATTGCATTGAAGCATCTTCCTACTTTTCTATATATATCAAAGTTACTATACTGACAAAATAAATAAGTATAAAACTCTGGACAGAAGCAGTCCTATAGGGGCTCCTTCCACTCTCCACCTCTAGGGGAAGGAAGGTCACTTCTCCAGGACCCTTCAGAAGAGAGGAGATCTAAGATGCTTTCTTCCATGTCTCACTGTCATTACCAGACTTTGCTCTGATAAATAACAAGCCTTACATCCGTGGCCAGCAGTTCTTCAGCATCATCCGAGCTCTCCACAGCAACTGTTCCATGAGAGCAAAAGTGAAAGTCAGAGGGATTTTCAGACACCAGGCACACATCTGCAGTGGGAAAACCATCAGTTAAACAGCTTACAGAAATCCACAGGGCTTCAGAAAATAATTGACAAATATTCACAGTTTACTCTTACGGCTTACAGCATACTTGTAAACAAGCCAAAATAAAATCCATATTCTATACCCAAACCTCTGCAATCAATTTCTGCCCTCTATTAACTTGTCAGTCATGTGCTAATGCCTCCCAAGAGAAGACCAGACAGGCCAAATCGTAAAGCAGATTCAATTGCAGCCACTTGAATTGGTGTGAAAAAAAAAAAAAAAAACAGATAATGCATGTTGGCAAAACTTTGAAAACAGGAATTTGGCCTAGATATGTGGTTGAGGGCCAGAGAACAACAACAAAAAAAATGGTTTGTAAAATTATAAGTATAACAGGCCTGAGCTTCAAAAGCTAGGCAGCAGGCAGAAACTGGGTTCAAAACCCAGGGAACATTAGCAATATAACCCTGTCACATCATGTCCTCCCTATTAGGGGGCAGAGTCTGTCTTTCAAGGGATCCATAAATCAGCTAGTGTGTTCACTGCTGCACCTCTGATATGTCTACTCCTGACATGATTCACCTAGTCAGGAAACATAATGCAGGCTGAAGCCAACGCAGGCCATCAGCAGCGTGTCTGCAGTCAACTTGGCCAAATCACATTAACCTCTTCAAGCCTGACCCTTGCTCCCAGTGAAGTTTTATACAGCCCATCTGAGTTTTCTGTTTAGCAGTCAGTGAAGTGAGGTTCTATTATTCTGAACTCAGAAACAAAGAAATTGGACTCTGTGAATGTTCCAAATGCTCTATTTGGAAACAATCCAAATGTCCATCATTAATTATTCTTAGGCAAACAAAAGGATACACTATGAACATGTGCTACAGCATGGAAGCATTTCAAAATAACTTGCTGAGTGAAATAAGCCAGACAAAAGAGTATCCACTGCAGGATTCCATCTTATAAAATTCTAGAAACAGTAACTAATTTGTCCTGACAAAGCACATTAGTGGTTGCCTAGGGACTGGGTTGGGAGAGGAGGGCTTGAAGGCGTGAGAAGGGGCAGGAGGGAAGGATTTAAGAGATCGGAAAACTTTGAATAGATATATGCATTATCTCAATTGTGATGATGGTTTCACCTCATAGACACACATGTCAATGCTTACACTTATGTCAATAATACTTCAACAAAGCTACTTGATCAAAGTAACTGGGCCAACCCAAAAGAAATCAGGCAGAATCCAAGTATAGTACATATTTTAAATAGAAATGTAATTCATAATAATTTTTAAAAACATTTATTTCAATGGAGATTTAAATGTCCCTTAAACATTAATACTTCTCAGGAATCTCCTTATATTATTCCTTATGCCTCACTTTATATCAACATTTATTAGAGATGCAATAATATGCCAGGAATTATTGTAAGTTTTATGGATACATCAGTGAAAAAAAAAAAATCTCATTCCTGCCCTCATAAAGCTTATATTCCAACAGAAGACAGAATTAAAAATAAATGAGTGGTGGGAGGGGGGATTGGGATGGGGAACACATGTAAACCCATGGCTGTTTCATTCCAATGTATGACAAAATTCACTACAAATAAAAAAAAAAGCATTAAAAAAAAATAAATGAGTAAAAATATGACATGTAAAAGAGGAGTAAATGCTAAGGAGAAAAATAAAAGGGGAAGGGAATAAAAAATCTTGGATATGCAGAGTTTCCATTTTTAACCCAGTGATCAGAGAAGGCCTCCATAAGGTGACATTTGCATAAAGAGAGTTACAGGAGAGAGTCATAAGTAAGTACGGGAAGAAATTTCTAGAAAGAAAAAAAGCAAATGAAAAGGCCTTGAGGTGGGGTTCTTGCCTGGAATTTTGAGTGACTAAGGTTGGTAAAAGAAAGAGTAGGCCATGAGGTCCAAGAAGCATCCAGAGGCCAGATTATAGTGCCTCGCAGGCCACGGTGAGGATTTGGGCATTTCTGCTCTATATGAAATAGGAAGCCACAAGAGGTTTTCGAGCAGAAGAGTGACATCATCTGATTCTTTTTTTTTTTTAATTTACTGTGGCTGTGGTTAAAGACAGAGGGAAAGGTTGGAATCAGGGGTAACAAGAAAGAGTTAATTCAGGAGGGAGAAAATGGTACTTGGCTTTGGGGTAAGAGCAGACGTCATAAGAAGCAGCCAGAGATTGGATTTTGAATGGAGTAGAGTCAACAGGATTTGCTGATGAAACAAATGAGGATAATGTGGGAGAAAATTCTGATCAAGAATAACTCAAAGGGTTTGTGCCCAGGCAAGGAGAAGGATGGAGATGCCTTCAGATGAGCTACTAAACACTCTGGTGGGAACAGGTCTGGTGGGGTGGAGTTTAGGAAATGGATTGTAGGCATGTGAAGTTTGAGATGCCTATCAAACATCCAAGTGGAGATATAAAAAAAGTCTGTTATCTGTGAGTCTGGAATACTAAAGAAAGGTCTAGACTTAGGATCAAACTTTGCAAACCATCAGATAGAAATGATCTTTAAAGCTGTCGGTCTAGAAGATCTATCACCACAAGACAGAGCCGAAGACTGAGCCCCAGGGCCCTCTAAACTTGTGTGCTGGATGAAAGAGAGAAACCTGCTGAGCAATGCCCAGAGGTTTAGGAGAGAAATAGAAGAGGGCAGTACATTGGAGGCCAAGGGGGAAGATTTTCAGGAGGAGGGAGTCAAGGGTATCAAATACTGTCCTGACTGTATGCTATCAAGACTCTCTCTGTACTTTATGCAAGATTCCTTCATGACTTTACTGATGACCCTCAAACCTATATTTTCTGAGCTCCAGACCTAGGTCTCCAACTTCCTGTTAGACTTTCAAGGTGAATGGCCACAAGTAGCCCAAACCCAGCATTACCACAACTGACTCAATGCTGTTTACTGTGTCTGCCCTGAGCTATTCCTCTGTGGTTCTGTGTGCAAGTGAATGTCACCAACACACCCAGGCCAGACACGTGGGTGCCACAATGCCTTGTCCCTTCACCCAGCTCAAATGCAGACATCATCTCCATGTCTTTCAAATCAAAGCATTTATTTAACCTATTTTCTCTACTGTAGGCATATGCTATGGGAGGAGGAAAGGATACAAAACTGCAATAGCCCTTTCCCTCAAGGAGGCTAGAGGAATCATATACCTAAACTGTACAGAAAATGCTGTACTTGGGGTGGAGGCTTGTTTTAGTTGGCGGACATTAAAAACAAAATCTACTTTCCAAAATTGCTTTGCCAAGATTACCTTTCAGATCTTTCTAGATCCACCTTTTACAGAATTTTTATTTTACTCATGTTTATTATATCATTTTTTTTATCATTTCATCCTAGTCATGATGATCAAATGTGCTACATCTGACATTGTTTTCTCCATGTTAAATATAAGGAAAATATAAGGCTAGAAAGGCATACTAATGGCCCAGCGTCAAATCAATGATAAACTGAATTTAGAACACAGTCCCTAGCGCTTCTGCTGGACTATGCCACCCACTGCTCCAACCTGTGCGAGCAACTATGACGGTACTGCATGTCCTCCTTTGTCGTAGACAGAAGGAGGGTCTTTCTTCTGTGCAAGCTTAACACTGGACAAGCACAGAGGGAGACGCAGCAGAGAACAAGAGCGCTGTGTGCCTGAGGACTGGAGGACCTCAGGAGGTGGAGGAAAGAGCCAAGGTTCAGGCGGGGGCTGCTAGTCAGCCAGAATGTGGGGCCCATGTGCTATATGTGAGTTCTCCCTCAACCTCCCCTCTTCCAGAAGCATCATTTCTAGAAGTCATTTAGCACACCCAATGGACTTTTCCTCTATCTCCTTAACAACCAGAAATATGGCTGTTCTGCTGGCGTAACCATTCCCTGGGGCAGCTGCCCTCGGCAGGAGGTGGCCGCTCTAGAGAAGCAAGAGTGTTTGAGGAACCCTAAAAGGCCTTTAGCTCAAACATCTTCCCCACTGGGCCTTATCAAAACTTCTTTTCAAGGAGCAATAAATTTTAATTGGGTGGAGGATTGAGGTTTTCTCAGAAGAGTATCATGTAAACGGAGATTCCTTTATTTAATTTCATTTCTACCACGAGAAATGGCCTTGAGAGAATGAAAAAAAAGTATATGCATTTCATGAGACTCTAATGAGTCAGACCGTCTAGGCCAGAAAGGGCCCATATAGAAGATTGCTGACCAGGCTGAGGGCACGTGGAGGACAGAGGTGGGAGGCGGTGAGGTGGGGAGCAGAGAGAGAATGGATGAGAGGATGTTAATTACTTTACAATTTCAAAAAGCATAGGTGTCAACAGTTCATTTCTAGGGCCCACTAGCCAGTTGGAGATGCCTAGAACCCATTCGGAGTGAGTGTTTTATCATGCAAGGCATTGTTTCACATGTCGTCCTAACATTCCACTTTACTTTCAGAATGGCCGAATGTCCTCCAAGGTTGTGTTTACTATGAAAAGCAGTGAAACTGACAGCGGGCCAAAAGAAGTTTATCACCTTAGGAGCAGAGTTCCGTGGCTGCTGCCTCTGTGACGTCGCCCATCCTCACCGGATCCTCAGTACCTATGCCCAGCTGAGGTGATGCCATCCATTGTCACCGGATCCTCAGTGCCTATGCCCAGCTGAGGTGACGTCGCCCATCCTCACCGGATCCTCAGTGCCTATGCCCAGCTGAGGTGACGTCGCCCATCCTCACCGGATCCTCAGTGCCTATGCCCAGCTGAGG
>CM035295.1:3562551-3578766 GCA_020226075.1 Hydropotes inermis | reverse complement strand
AGACCGTGCACCACCCACCTTCAGAGAAAGCCGTTCGCACAGCTTATGATTGGGATAGCATTCTCTGGAGATGGGGAACATTCAGATGCCTTGCACCCCCCAATAACCAGCAGGGGGAAAGGGAGTGAAGACATGATGCTAGCTCAAGAGAGACCTAGTGGGTAAAGAGGGTAAACTGAATAAGCTCCAAGCAGGCCCAGCAGCTGACCATTCCCTTCCACAGAGGCACTTGGGGCCCCAGGAGACAGCAAGGGTGGCTGCCGGCTGCCACCTCTGTGTAGTATGTCACACGCTTTATGGAGTCCGCAGGGCATTAGGCGAAGTGTCAAGGATTCCAAGAGGCAAAGATTTCTTTCCTGACCTCTCATTCTGGAGTTTACACACCAGTTGAATAGCAAGGGTGGACACAATAAATAAATATAAAGAAAAAAATCAAAGGAGAGAAAAAGGAAGATAAGTGGCTGGCCAGCTATATAGATGTCATTAGGAACTAAAGGATTTGGGGACTTCTCTAGTGGGCAGTGGCTAAGACATCCCCTTCCAATGCGGGGGGTGGGGATTCGATCCCTGATCTGGGAGCTAAAAACCTGCATGCCTGGAGACCAAGCACCAAAACACAAAACAGAAGCTCACTGCAGCAGACTCAACAAAGTCTTTGAAAATGGTTCACATAAAAAAAAAAGAAGAAGAATTTTAAGGAGCCATGTCTAAGGGAACTGGGGGAGTGAGTTTTAGCTGTGCCTGGAACAAGAATCAGCATCAACTGAAAAAACAAAAAGGAGAAGGACTCTTCCAGGCCACGTGGAGGCTAAAATGGGGCTGGCTCTTTGGACGGCACATCACTCCTGTGGGAGGAGGCACTGCACCCACGGAGCCTTCACCCTCTGCCTGTTTTCCACACCCTATTTGCTTGTCATGCACAAACGCTCACATTTTAGGAAATGTGGACATATCCTCACATTGCTAAGCTCTAACCCTCTTGTGTCGCTCCTCGGGACACTCAGAAGCTCTTCTTTGGCAGCGATGAGTACAAGCAGTTTAACATTTTTAAATATTCCAAAGAATGATCATTGGCATCATCAACAAGCGAACCAACAATATTCAGCCTGAACCACCAGATGTCAGCCTTTATACACTAATCAATCTCAGCGGTCCACAGACTCAGCAAAGTACGTGAGCTCATGAATTCATGATAGGAATTTCCCATAGCAGCCCAGGGTCTTCAGACAGTTCTATTAGTAAACAGAGATGCCCCCAAAATTCTTGCAGTCACTGCTGGACCCACACTGGACCCTACATGTTAGCTGCTCTGCACTGCAATGAAATGAGTGTCATCTGGCAGGGCTACTCAAAGGAAAACTAAAAAAGAAGTCCGTTCCAGGTTGAGGTGGAGGGAAGGTAGTAAGGAGAGCAGCTGCTGCTTTCACACCACCAGCTGCACCCAGGGCAAAATATAACCATCCAATCTGCAGAGGCTTCTCTGTTTGCTGAGGGCACTGAGGAGCTGGAGGCCAGGTAGAACCCTGCTGGATGCATATACTAGTCTAAGCAAGACGGTCTGGGGGGGTTGCTCCCCAGCACTTTGTCCACCTGGATCTCCAGTCATCCCACAGTGACTCCTGTGGGAGCACTGTTGTCCTCAATGGCAGATGCAACACCTTTGGAACCCAATCACCTTGTCATTCTTCCCTTGCAATGACTGCCCACAGCCCTGGAGACAGAAACTCTCTGCCACGCCATGAGAGGTGCTGCTGGCCTGGCCCTACCTGCCTGCCACTACGTTACCCACCCCACTCCACCACTCTGCCCCCAACAATGGCCGTTATGCTATCCCAAGAATAAACCCAATGCGTTCCTGCCTCAGGGCCTTTGCACTCGCCGTTTCTTCCCTCAGGAAGCTTCTTCCTGGAAGTCTTCGCCTACTTGTTCCCTCATTCACGTGTCTAGAAAAGCATAGCCTTCTCCCCCACCCTCTGGCTTCGCTGCAAAGCTTGCCAGATCTCAGTTCCCCGACTAGGAGCCAAATCCAGGCCACATCAGTGACAACATCAAGTCCTGATCATTGGACTGCCAGGGAATTCCCAGAACACTGCCTCCTTACAGAGACCTCACCTGACTTTTCTATCTAAAATATAACCACCTGTGGGGATTCCAGGCTTTCACTGCTGTGTGGCCGTTTCAGTCCCTGGTCAGAGAACTGCAAGCCATGTGGTGTGCGCCCCAAAAAAATCAAAATTCAATAAAATATAACCTTTCATTGCTCTACCAATTCCTAATTCACTCCATCCCCTCACCCATTTTCTCTATATTGTCTGAAATTACGTATTTTTTGTTTACTTATTTGTTACTGTCTTCCATATTGGAACGTAAGCTCATGAGGCCCAGGACCTGTGGGCCCTGCTTTATTCCTCTATCGCCTGTCCTTTAAGAAGAAGTGTATACATAGTGACCCCACAATAAATATCTGTTGAATGAATACATGAAATTCATTCTCTTACCCTATAAGTTACTTTTCTATTTCCATTCATGGCACTTCTTTTATCCTAGTCAAATTACTGAATTTGGGAGTATTTTTGACTCATCATTCTCATTTCTATGTTCAATCATTGTTAAAACTTTTCTGTTCTTTCATGAGCCCACCCCCTTTCCCCTCTATTCCCATAGACAGTGCTTTAGATCAGTCGTCTCCAACCTTTTCAGCACCAGTGACCATCATGGAAGACATTTTTCCTACAGACTAGGTTGGGGGGTTGGTTTCAGTATGATTCAAGTGCATTACATTTATTGTGCATTTTATTTTTGATCTAATGCTGCTGCTGATCTGACAGGAGACATGAGCCTGAGGCCTGGAGCTTGGGGACCCCCACCTTGGACTGCTATCTCATTGTCTTACCCTAGGACTGCAGCGATCACTTCGCTCAGTATTTCTGCCCCCAGAGCATCCTGCCTGTCACTCCAGCTTAACTGCCACTGCCATCGACAGATCATGACCTCCTATTACCCCATCCCCCTCCACAAAACACTGCACCCACACACTTACTCACACACATGCACACAATACCCCCTCAACTTCCTGAGTTTAGAAACCATCTAAATAAGATCTCCACTAGTCTTCTATGAGAACACTTTCCTATGGTTCACCTGCTCTCTCTTCCCTGATTTTGCCTTGGCTTTTCGTGACATTGTGTACACTATTCCTGCTACCAGAAATGCCCTCCACTCACCACTCTGGTTAAACCTTGTTCCCATTCTTCATATCCCAACCCAAATCCTCCCTTCTATATAGAACTCCCATTGACGACTACATACTACAGTAATGTCTCCCACCTCTGGCCTCATCTCTAATACCCACTTAAGTGATAAGTGATTTTAATCATTTAAGGCCTTAAATTATCTAATGCTTTTTATACACACACAGACATACATGTGTGCACACATGCATACACACACACATTCATTTACCTCTGCTGGGCATCCTACCCACCTCCAAAAGTGTTTGAAAAAAGAAAAGTGTTACCATTTACTCTCTACCCATATAAAATTATAGAACATTGGGTCTATATTTGGGTCAGTTTCTTACATTTTAGGATAAATAAACTGAGGTCCCACTAAACAGGCCAGTAGACACTACACAGTACTTTTCCAGGTCTGATAATCTGACAACTGTCTCTTGTTTCAGAAGGACACTCAGTCCCAGAATCATAAACTTACCACGAAGCTCTTTTTTCCCAGACAGAATCTGATAGAATATGTGGTAGTTCCTCTCTCCAGGCTGCTGGAAAATCACCCGGGATTTTTCAAGCAAAACTGTATAATAAGACATGAGTAAAGATTCAAATGTAGGTGTTCTTGCAAAAGTTAGAAGAAAAGTGATCAGACAGTGCAGTGCTTACTTACAGATGTCGATATCTGCAGATGACAGCTTGCCTCTGGCACAAAAGTGCATCCTGATGAACTTGCCCTGAGTGAACACAGAACACAGTCTTCTATTTAACACGCCACACAGCTGTAATGGTTTCATTATAGACATCACTCCCAAAGTGACTACTTCCTCCAAAGTTAAAAAAAATAATCCCACATGGGGTGTGATGGTGCCAGTTACTGTCAAGAGGCAGCCAGAGTGTCACCAGGACTGGCAGCGGGCCCAGAGTCTAGCCTCAGACCTGCTGCTCATCACTGGCTGTGTATTATTTTGTTTAAAATTTTTTTTTATTGAAGAGTAGCTGATTTAGAGTGTTGTGCTAGTTTCAGGTGTACAAAGAGATTCAGTTTTATATATATAAATGTATAATTTCCATGTATATAAATGTATAATTTATATATAACATATATAATTTCATGTATATACAATTTATTTATATATAATTTACATGTAATAAGATACACTTTTCTCAGATTCTTTTCCATTACAGGTCATTACAAGACACTCAGTAGAGTTCCCTGCACTGTACAATAGGTCCCTATTGGCTACCTATCTCATATGTAATGGCATGAATATGTTAGTCCCAAGCCTGTAATTTATCCCTCCCCTCTCCTCGTGGCTGTGCATTCTTATGTGCATTATAGAATCTCTCCAGATCTGTGTTCTTATCTAAAATGAGAAAAATAATATCTGTGTTTTGGTATATTCCTTCATTTACTCAGCAAACATTTGTTGAGCATCTACTATGATCCAGAAAACCTGCTAGACACCGGAGATACCACATTGGAAAAGTAGGTGTGCCCCAAATCTTCTAGATGCTAGGTGTAAGCAGTGAATGCAGCAGCTCTGACTGAGGAATAGTTGGTGTGTTTTGAAATCAAAAGAAAAGCCAGGTGTGCCGGAGTGCAGCAAGTAAGAGAAAGCAGAGAAGAGAGCAGAGTCTGAGAGCAGGTAGGCAGCAGGCACCACAGGAGGGCAGCCACATGGCCACAGAAAGGAGGGGGGTTTCACTTTGCTCAGAAGACATTGGGAGGTTTCAAGCAGAAGAGTGTCATGATGGGACTTAAGTTTCAAAACATCACCTTGGCATGATTATAGATGAGGCTCCCTTCCTTCCCTGTCAATGAAAAGCCATAAGACAGCATCTGATGGGACAGAAAGTCCGCCCAGAGGTTACAGAGACCAGAGGCAACAAGACGCGGCCAAGGAGGCAGTCCAGTGGGCTACGGCCCCCAGGATGAGGAAGTCAGTGCAGGAGGGAAGGCGGCCTGGAGGAGGCGAACCCAGGCCAGGAAAGAATCGCGGCAGGATGCAGGCTGGCAAGGGGAGAGCAGCCACATGCGGGGGAGGAAGCCATCAAGTTAAAAAATGCAGTCTAACAGGGTCCATACACACAAACATTCATTTGTACATCGACACACACACACATGTACACAGGTGTCCCTGCATGCGTACGTGCATTTACACACGTATACGTTTATGTCCTGTCAACCAGAAAAAACTCACAACCTGAAAGTTGAGAATTATGTTTATTCAGTGGACGTACTAAGGACTTAAGCCCAGAAGACAGCCTCTCAGATAGCTCTGAGGGACTCGCTCCACAGAGGTAAGGGAGGCTAGGGTATACAGGAGTCTTTGCAACAAAAACCAGGTAATCAGAACATCAGAAGATGTTCAACGGAAGTAGACCACCTCAAGGTAATGCGTTTAGTGCTTTTCTATTTATGGGAAGATGCAAGAGTCTGGCTCATTGGAATTATTCCTTTGGTATGCATCATAACTATCCAGGGCCAGTATCCTGCTTGTCTCCAACTTCAGGTATGGAGTATTAATCTGAAGAATTTAACCTGGATCTCTTGATTTTTTTTTATCCCCCTTTCTTTCTTTCTCCTGTCTTTCCTTCCTTCTTTCCATTCACCCATCTTTGTTTAATTTGCCTCACTACTTTTTCTTTCCTTCCATCCTTCCAATGTTTTTCTTGTTCTTGGTCTTTTTCAATGGCTTTCTTTCCTTATTTATTTTTCTCTCCACTTATATTCTCTTCTTTCTTCCTTTTATTCTACTCTTTATCTTTATCTTCTTTTTCTCCTCCCTCTTTTCCATCTTTCCCTTTTCCCTCTCTTGGCCTTTCTTCCCCCCACCCCAGTTTTATTCTTCCATATTTAAGCAGAAATTCTCACCACATTCTGACAAATCCCAAATCTATCCACTTTCTGGACCAGTATTAGCACCTGCTACACAGCCAGATACCACAAGCAGATGTAAATGTGGTCAGGGCAGCTCTAAGGTTTTTGGAGGAAAATTAGTCAAATAAGCAGGAGGCTATTATTTAATCATGCCTAGAGACTCAAAAGGAAGCCCTTTACAAATTTCCTTGTAAATTATATAATGACTCCCTGACACTTGTTCTTGGCATAAAATGGATTAGTGACCTTAATCCAAATTGTTTTATCTTGGGACTGTTAGTTATCAAAAAATAACTTTAGAAAGTAATTTTTTCCCCTGTCAAAAAAATCCCCAGTGAAATATATCCAGGGGCAGGGGGCTCATAGGCAAAAGTGAAAACAATAATTGTAGTAAGTGAATTCGGAAGTGCTTACCAAATGACTTTTACAAGGAGTATAAGAAATTACAAAGGAGAAATTACTTTCAAATCTGTAAAATGTCGTAAAATATAAAACATCGTTAGAATTTGCCGAGTGAGCTTTCCTGCTGTGAGTGGTAAGGAATTTTAAAGTATTAAAATATTTTCTTCCTGAAATTGACCAACTAGTAGAAGCTTCTCAGGTACTCATCTTAATTGTATTAATGATGAAGCTAGCAAAATTTTTTGAGGACTCTAACAATATTACGCACAGTCATCAAAAACCTTCTTTGATGTTCTGGAAAAAATTTTTTTTCAGATCTGTGTCCTCAGGCATGAAGTTTACCATTTGCTAAAAATTAAAGACTCCAATGTACTGCTCAATTTGGTTACTTACAAAACGAGAAGAGTTGTCATTTCTCAGGGTTTTGGCATTTCCAAATGCTTCCAAGACAGGATTCACTTGTTTGATTTGATCTTGTAGAGTTTCCTTGGATACAGGTAAGAGAAATACAACTGATGAAGCAGAATTCTGTAATGTGGCAAGCCCTCCATACCAAGGTCACATCTCATTCTTGTTTTGATAATAAGTGGCCAAAAACCACTTCTGAATTTGGTGATAAAATATTATTTTGGAATGGGAACCATAGGAAAATAGATGGAGGAAATGCCCCTAAGATTATAGGTTGAAGGTCACTTACTTGCAAAGTTTCTTTTTTGGTTGGCACTGGTATGAGTAGGAAACGAAAATTGATATTTTACCAAAGTAAATAATAACAAATACCTTAGCCTGTTTCCAAACTTCATTCCATATACTCCTCATTGCTAATCTCCTCTCTTCCCATTCAATCCTTACACCTAGAAATTTATCCTAAGGTAATGCAGCAGACTCTTGGCATTATCACTTATATTTTTGCTTGCTATTATTCCTAAATAATCTAGAGGTTCATACCAAGAAGTGACTTGCAATGGTATTTATTAGTCTTAAGTTTAAATCCTACATGATCAGGCTGATAGGGCAAAGTAGGTCATCTACTTCGGGCAAGTCTTTTTTTTCCCTCATTGAGTGAGTCTTAATGACCACTTAGCACCTAAACTACTACTGCCTAAACTTTCCACTGAGTCCCAAATACTCTTTGTATGAGGAGAATTTCATAGTATGTAGTATTTCAGAATCTATAGAGTTACAAATACTATGTTCATTCCACGTATTATGGGTTTACTTTAAGTAATTGGGCTATATGAGCAAAATTTTTCATAAAATTTTTTGTATTATGTATTGTGTTATGTATTATCACAGGGCTAAATGGTTAGACCAGACAAACAAATGCACACCAAACAACCTAAAATGTACACAGAAATAAAGTAATACCTAGTGGATAATAGAATTCAGTGATAACTAAAGAAATTAATCAAATTCAGGAGTGTGGAAGCTGGAAAAGAAACTTTCTAAGGTTTGAAAATTGGACTAGATTGCTATTTTGCCATACTTTTATTTTGGAAAAACAGCGGGAAACATCCAGTATCAAACTGAAAAGCAAAATAGCAAATCCAGGCACAGAAAGATGAGAGCCTCCAACCGCTCAATAGCTCATTGATTTTGAGCTCTGCTTAGATTATCTAATCTTATTTTGCAGACCAACTCTCATATCTAGGTATCTTCAGATTATTACCATCAACCTGTTAACCCAGTAAGCTAAAGCAAACATTACCAAGTATAAAAACATTTAAATAGAGAGAAGGTAAAGTTTTCCAGAACCTAGAATGTGGTTAAAGTTGAGGGTATATCCACTGAGCGTTTGGAATTTGAACCAGAAGTTAGGAGTAAAGGAAGCTGAGTTCTCTCAGCGCATATGTGAGGAAGTCTAACGTCTCATAGTAACTAAAGGGATTAAGAAATAGTAATACCCAAAGTGGCCATTCAGGGCATTGGTGACCTTAGTTTGAGCAGAAGATGGTTTGGATCTTAAGTACCTAATTCTCAAAGAGTCCAACCAAGAAAGATCAGGCCAATAAGGGCCCCTTGAAGCAGATCTGAAGCTAATTTCATGGTTTTGGACTATTGGTTCAGAGCACTTGATGATCTTCCTGAGAGTAAAAAATGGGGGAAAAAGACTTTTTGTAATGTTCTAATTGTTCTATGGCAGTGTCTCCTCCTTTCTTCCCCTAAGTGGCCAGGGCAGAGCCTCCATCGTTAGTGGAGAGGGCCAACTCGCCTTTTCTGCCAATATGCATAAAGACACTTACCAACTTTTCCTTGGATTCACCCGTGGTTGCTACAGTGGCAAAATACTGGATAACATATTTGGTGTTCACTGTCTTTCCAGAACCAGATTCTCCTCTATGATCAGAAATTCAGTGACAGTTAAGTGGTTCAGATTATAAATGCAATGAAAAATAAATAATTTTAACCACATGAACTAAGAGGGGAGTTTTATGGAAAAGTGGAACTTTAGAGGGAACTTGAAGGAGAGGCAGACATTTGATTGGCTGGGAGGGGGGGGATATCTTAGGCTAGAAATGCAGCCTTAGCAAAAAATCTGGAGGAGAGAAAGATCAAAGACTTTTATGAAAATAAGAAGCCTGCCCCTCCTGGTCCCATTAGCAAAAAGGTTAAGGGCAGCTTTGCTAATTAGAGATAGGTCTCCTCATTACCAGCTGTTCAAGAGATTGCCACATGTGAAGGCTGTGACCACATGGCCAGGCCAACCCTCTCCCTCAGAAGAGAACTGACCAGCCCCTCCACCAGGAAGTTGAGCTTTACACTCCTGGTTTACCTCTGACAGTCAGCTAGCTTTCAGAGGTAGGGAGAACGCACGGTGAATTTGTAGCCTCATCGCCCAAAGCATCGTAGGTGTAAGGCCTGCTTTTATCTGTCTGAAACTCTAAAATAAGTCTGTCCTCTCTGCAAAGGATTGAACTCTAACCACTGTTCTGGCTCTAAGATTCTGAGACCCTATTACTTTTCTGGGGAATGACTAAAGCCAAGGATAGCCTAATACACGAGGCGGCATCATCACTGCTTAGGAAGCGCAAGACCTTGAGCATTTCCTTGCCTCTGAGCCCTGGCCTCTGCCTCCGTCACTGGGCTGACGGTTCACCTGGCCAGCCAGCGCTCCTCCCAGCAGGGTTAACACACAACGAGGTCTCAGTGAGGTCCTTTCCTTCCTCCCTCTTCACTCCCTTTTCTGGCCCCTCCGGGCACCGTCTTTAATTCCCTAACGTGCTGGGCTTCCCAGGTGGCGCGGTAGTGAAGTGTCCACCTGCCGATGCAGGAGACACGAGAGACGGGGTTCGATCCCGGGGTCGGAAAATCTCCTGGAGGGGGAAGTGGCAACATGCTCCAGTATCCTTGCCTGGGAAATTCCGTGGGAAGAGGAACCTGGAAGGCCCCAGTCTACGGGGTCACACACAGCAGGACGCAGCTGACAGGCTGAGCGAGCAGGCATGAAACCCATGAACCTTGGCCGCCCAGTCGGGCTGCTCACAATAGCATGTTCTCTGTTCAGTGGTCATACCCACTGGGCTTTCAGTCTTTCAACCCAATTAGCCAACCGGAGAACTCTGAAAATGATCCTTTGGACAGGGAGCACTCTTCCTCAAGAAGATGGTTAAGACCAGCGTGTGCACTGCAGGTTCTAAAGGATCTTCTAAAGTGGGAGGTAGCCTAGCGGGCACCATATCTGGGTAAGCACTGACTTAAGTGTTATGACAGTTTCCTGAGTATCTTACTGTTGCCTAGCATGTATCTGGTATCTGAAGAACAATTCAAAGGCAGTGAATTTATGTTTCATATCCAGTGAAATCTAGGTGTCTGTTTTGATGGAAACTCTCACTGCTGGCCAAAAAGTAAAAGCAAGCACTTACGTGAAGAGTATAGACTGATTCTCTCGACCTACAAAAGAAAGGAAAATGTCAGAACATGCTTCTGCTAGAACTTCTATGTATGGTATGAACTTATTCAAAATTTCCTGGGTTACAGTTTGAAGTCAGACACAAGAGGATTTGCTCTGTATACAGTTAGAAAAAAGATACTATCTAAATGGTACAAAGTAAAATAGATTTTTCTCTTGACCCTATGTAGGCTAGTCATAAGAACATACAAATTCCATCACCATTTCCTTGCTCCAAGTATAAGTGATAAATGACAAATGGTTGACATATCACTATTTTAAGGCTTTTATTGAGCCTGGTGTAAAAATAACTACAGAATAACTTCTTTGTGTCCAACAGTCTAGCAGGTGCTTTTTGTAATAAAAGCTGACAGCTACAGGGGGCTCGCTCTGGGCTGAGCATTTTCAAGGCGTTATCTCCCTTAATTTGACATGTGAGCTAATCGTCCCCATAACCCTAGGAGGTAGGCCCTATTTTCCCCGTGTTTCATCCGGAAGGAAACAAGGCCTCCAGTGATGAGGCAGCTGTAAAGGCCATGCTCCGTTCACAATGCCTACCTGCCTCTTAGCGACACGGACAAAAACTAGACCAGATATTTTTACCCTTCATTTTGTAGGGCAGACACTTACTGAGAAGCATATCCTGAAAGGCGTTACTGGCCACGGCGAAGATGTGAGGGGGAGCGTCTGATCGCCTCCTGCCTTTATACGCTGCCGCCACCGCTTCGTGATACACCGGAAGCTGCTTGTGAGGGTTGATGCTCACACAGGAGAGCCCTGAATATGTCTGATGCGAGATCAGAAAAGATTTCTGAAACTAGGTTAGGAGCACTTGCAGGCCTGTCAGCTCTTTCACTGTCGGGTGACACTGGCTTGAACATTTACTTAACAAGGAGCTAAGAGGCAAAGGGCCTTTGGATTCTTACAGAGAAGGGACTTCGAACAGAAAGAGACAGCCAGTTAGAGTAACAGGGGACCTGGGATTACCTCTTCCCAGGGAGAGCTGGCAACCACCGACTCGTCTGACACGCACACAGGCCTTTCAAAGACAAGGAGGCCTGCTGACGGCAGGACTGCCGATTTGAGGAACCCACTCTCAGGCATTGAGGCCTGAAGGGAATCTGTGTCTCAGCAGGGTTAGGAACCTGATGCTTCAGGCCCTGAGGGGAATAGCTTGTGTGGGTCACCCACAGTTGCGGTTGGATTGTGGCTCCCCAGAGGGTATGTTCATATCCCAATCACCAGAACATCTGATCTTATTTAAGGATCCTTGCAGGTATAATTGAGGCAAGATCTCAAGATGGTGCCGGTTAGGCCTTAAATCCAACAGCTGACGGCCTCCTAAGAGACACAGAGGAGCAGGCGACGTGGAGACGGGGCAGAGACTGGGGCGATGCAGGCACGTGCTACCAGAAACCAGCGCAGGCGAGGACTGGTTCTCCCCTTGAGGCTCTGGCTGGAGTGCGAGAGCCTCAGGTCTGTTTATCTGGTCCTGGACTCTGGCCTCTAGCATTGGGACAGAATAAATTTCCTTTGTTTCAAGCCATTCTGTTTGTGGTAATTTTGTTACCGCATCCCCGGGAAACGAAGCCAGTCACGCAGCGAATCAGAGTGCCCAGGAGTAAGCCAGAAGCAAGGCCAGGCTTCCACAGAAACGGGTCCCAAAAGCCTTGGTCTTTGCCGAATCCACTCGGTGCTACTTCGGCTGGATGTGTCCTGAGCGAATTAAAGGAGCTGAGCAGCCAATCATCCCCAATTCAGTGATGATGAGGGAGAAAATCATTCCGTTTATTGAGCACTACCTAGATAACGGGCACTGAGCTACATGCTTTAGCTACATTCTTTGCTTTATCCTTCAAGCTACCGTGAAGAGACAGGCTTTATTACCCCACACTACCGACAAGGTCACTCCGAGAAGAAATAACCAGGGACTTTCCCGATGGTCCAGTGGCTACAACTCTGCACTCCCAATGCTGGGGGCCCAGGTTAGATTTCCGGTCAGGGAGCTAGATCCCACATGTGGCAGCTAGAAGTTTGCATGCCGCAACTAATTGTTTGCCTGCTGCAGCTGAGACCCAGCACAACCTAAATAAATAAATACTTTAAAAATAATAATAACTATAAGAGAACGAGCTGGAGTTTAAAAGGCACTTGTCTTATCACTCTCCAAGCCTTGGGCCTTTACTTTAGAATGAATATCTGTGGGAAGAGATATATATATATACACTAACAAAATAAAACTGGAAAAAAGTAAGGTCCCTTCCCAGTGGACATTTTGCAAAGATAATCCTCATATGAGTATGCTTAAACTCGATATCTTTTTTCACCTAAGAGAGGGCTGGGACATCGCCAGTCTGATGCCAGCATGCTGGCAGCAGCGAGGCTTATGCACATACGTAGATCATCCAGTGGTCATAGCGCCTCCTCAGGGCATGCAGCACAGACGCTTCATTGAGGTGAGTCAGCGTCGCCATGTCTTCCATCATTTCAAACTCTGGAGGATTCATCTGCTGAATTTCATCCTCCTTGACACTCAGATGCTGCAGAGAGCAGAAAAATGTAAGATATATTCCCCTACTGCTTCTGTGCGCATTCATTTTTGCCAGGCATTGGGAAGAGTATTCAAAGAGTTAAGAAAAAGATGCCTCATTAGAGGATGGAGCCAAAGGAAGTTAAGCCAACCTGTTTCTTCCAAGAAACAGATGTTCCTCCTACTCATGTTCTCTCCTTGCCCAAAGATAAAGTCTTTAAAAGGGCTTTGGTTGAATCAAAATATTCTAACTTGCAGCGCCCTAATCCTGTGGCTCCCTAAACCTGTGGCTCCCCACTGACTGCCTGCCCCTGAGATAACACACATTATATTGCACATGATCCAGCCCCTCCCTAGATGTCTCAGCATATCCTGAATGTTTAAAAGGAAGAATTTAGGGTAATGGATCAAGCAGGCAGACTCATCCTTTCAGACTTACTTTAGACCTATTCTCTTCCTCAAGCCTTCCCCAACTTCCCCAGCTCATTATGTTTCCATGCTTAAGTCTTTTACCATATATACAACCTGTACTATCTTGGTATTATTAACTCTTGTCTGTGTTTTAATAATTGGCTGTGTGTGCATGCTAAGTTGCTTCAGTCATGTCCGATTCTTTGCAACCCTATGAACTGTAGCCTGCCAGTCTCCTCTGTCCATGGGATTCTCCAGGCAAGAATAATGGAGTGGGTTACCATTCCCTTCTCCAGGGGATCTTCCTGACCCAGGGATCAAACCCAGGTCTCTTATGTCTCCTGCACTGGCAGACAGATTCTTTACCACCAGCGATACCATTGGTACTTCTTGAGTACCTTCTATGTCCTTAGCATTGTGATAAGGGTTTTGATAACTATAGAAGAAGAAACCATCAAGATCCCTTCTTCAGATGCTTTCCAGCCAGATTATAAGCATCTGAAGAAGGGATCTTGATGGTTTATTCTACTTGTCACAATGCTAAGGACATAGAAGGTACTCAGAAGTGTTGAAATCTTGATTGACATGGATGCATTGCAAGCACCAAATTGTTGCTTAGAGTTACTCTCATAAGTTTCCTAACCCTACTTCCTGTAGCCCTTTTCCTCGATTAATACATATTGGTATCAGCTAATTGCTCCATTTAATCCCAGTTGGTAATACTTCTTCTAAGGCTCCCACACTCTCCATGTTTTTTATCTCATTTCTACTAAGTCTTTTTTGGCAATGTTCAAACAATAACCCCTTTTCTTTTGAGTCCCTTTTGATTTCCATATTTCATGGCCTCCTTCTCTCCTGTAGAACAGAATCAGGTCTCTTACATAAAAAACTTCCCCCTAGCTCTGATTCTGTTTTTCTCTCTTCTTTCAATACCAACTTTAAGTATAACTCCCCACCCACTGGCTTTATTGCCTTTGTTAATGTTTCAAAGATGAGATGGTTGGATGGCACCACCAACTCAATGGCCATGAGTCTGAGCAGACCCCAGGAGTTGGTGATGGACAGGGAGGCCTGGCGTGCTGTAGTCCATGGGCTCACAAAGAGTTGGACACAACTGAGTGACTGAACTGAACTGAATGTTTCAAAGACCAAAGGTGACTGGAAGTGTAGTTACTTCTAATATCAGGAGGAGGAAGCCTGGAGCCAGGGGGATGCAGAGTGGGGCTGGGGGAATGAGACCCCCATGATACGGTGAATCAAACCACCTCCCTTTAGACTCCTCTTTCCACATCATTAATTTACTGCTTTCATGCTGATCTTCCCGTGATTTCTTTCATAGTTGTAACCATATTATATTCACAAATCACCTTAACTACTATTTTTTAAAAGACAGCAGTTTTAAAAAATGTACTCAGAAGAACAAGCTTCTCATCTGGAGGCCTAATAAAATTGAACTGGACACAACCAAGAAAGTGCAAAGACAACACACAGGTTGGGAGAAGATAAGTGAATCCCTCTGTTTCCTCACTTAAGACATTCTAAATTTAACCTTGCCTACATGTGTATGTTCCTATTGATAAGGACCAAGTTCTGCCCTTAATTCCATTAATTAGTTATATAAAATTTACCTAATTTGTGATTTTTTTTAAGTGTACAGACACTGTAAGGAAGGCATATTAAGACACCATAAGTGGTAGTTTTTGAGTGGCCTCCAGAATTTTACAGTTCAAATGATGATACTTTGAATCATAAATTGTCCAAATACAAAGACAAGGGTATGAAAAAGATAAACTTTCTTGATAATGATTGTAACTGTTTGTTATAGACGTGGACTGTTATGGAGTTGGAATGGGCAGAATTGGAAGGAGACTGGAGAATTACATACGGGCAGGAAATCACCTGTAAGATCCACAGGGATATGTTTATTGAGTCAGAGCAGAAATAGGCCCAATTCTCCAGCGTGGAGCTGGCAGGCACCTGAGGTCAGTGATACTGACAAAGTTGCTGAGAATGGGCTGCCTGTTCAATCCTGCCCGTGGTTCTGAGTGCCTGGGTGACGGGGAGAAGGGGTAGGGAACTGTTATAGCCTCACTACATTCTCTCTAAGCTGCCTCACCATCTAACTTATGTCCCAACATTTGACCTTTTCTCTTTCAAAGGTCATGGGTGACCTCCTGACTCTGAAGTTCAAGGCTTTCTCCAAGCCCTAAATCTTTCTCTAGCATTTAACATTACTGATCATTCGCCCATTTCTTGGATCCTCTGACACTGTTGTATTCTTCTTCAAATTATCCCACTCTTTCCTGATCCTGCTAACATAGCTTGCTTCTTATTTCCTAAGAAGGACAGTATTTACTCCAAGTAAATATTTCCTAAAGTTATTACTTATTCCAAGAGGCACTTTAAAAAGAGTTTGAAATATGATGAAAGAAGTGGGAAGAGCTGTGCATGCTAGCTAGCGTCAGTGAGATTTACCACTAGCAATTGATTTACTCTGATTCTTCAGTGTTTATCATTAAATCTTTGAGAATAAGTGGAGGAGTTTCTTAAAGATGAATGAGTTTTCTGAAGTGGGTCAGTGGCGTCTCCTACCCCAGGTTTTTAACAAAATTTAATTATTGAACAGCTAACTTAGTCACCCCAGGGATGAAATAAAGATTTCTTTACCTTTCCATCTGTTGTCTCAACAAGTAGTCTGCCATCACCTCCACTCCCTTTAATCTCAGCCTCAACATAAGCATTCTTCATTGAACAGCTAACTTAGTCACCCCAGGGATGAAATAAAGATTTCTTTACCTTTCCATCTGTTGTCTCAACAAGTAGTCTGCCATCACCTCCACTCCCTTTAATCTCAGCCTCAACATAAGCATTCTTC